>JAOPHQ010005162.1:0-50000 GCA_030340625.1 Merluccius polli
TACTTATATGATCTTCAACATAGTAATCTACACTATTTTGTCACTCTTAAAATAAGATCGTCATTTAGAGAAAACATGTAAAATCGTGTTTTTGCCAGTCTCCGCCAACCAGTTTGTGAACGTTGTACTCCGAACTCAATTGCATTATTTTCATGACACGGAAGT
This sequence comes from Merluccius polli, assembly GCA_030340625.1. Classification (NCBI taxonomy): domain Eukaryota; kingdom Metazoa; phylum Chordata; class Actinopteri; order Gadiformes; family Merlucciidae; genus Merluccius; species Merluccius polli. The sequence continues at coordinate 166 of JAOPHQ010005162.1, forward strand.
GCCTTTTCCGTGACAAAGGGACACTGGCGGCGAGGTGTGTGTGGATGTGTGGAGCTCTGTCTGGGCAGTGGTTTATTTTGATGCTAAGATGGCTGCTGTGGCCTGATTGTCTGTGGCTGGTCTCAGATTGCTCCAACAAATGGCCCAATTCTAAACTAATCTAAGTGGCTGATTTACTCCTATTTTTGATCCGAAAAAGGTCGGTAATCCAGTGATCTGAGAAGTGTTGATATTAAGCATTTTTTTGTCTCTGCAATGGCTGGTGCAATGAAGTGTCTCTGCAAACCATCTGGGACGCCATTGCACACAACAAAGGTGATATGATGATTCATTTTGACACCAAAATTGAGTCAATTCATAGTGGTCTTGACAAAATACAAGGCTCTTTATCCTCACTGGGTGACCATGTGTCTGAGCTCGAACAAAGAGTGAGCGCAAATGATAACATGGAGGATCTGACTAAACGTGTGCTAACACTTGAGAAGGAGAATGCTTACCTGAAGGATAAAGTTGATGAAGCGCAGAATAGAAGCCGCTCCTCAAATCTTCTTTCCTCAATGTCCCTGAGCAAAGCGAGGGTAGGGATATGATGACGTTCATGAATCAACTTATTCCACAGCTTTTGGGCAAAGAGAACTTCTCCGCTGTGCCCATTATTGAAAGGGCGCACTGTTCTCTCACCTTCAGTTCCAGCTCACAATCCTCTCCTCGGCCCATTCTTGTGAAGTTTTTACATTTCCAGGATAAAGTGAGAATCTTTCACGGGAGAAAGGAGAGCTCACCTTTTTGGGAGCTCGAATCCACATCTATCCTGACTTCAGCGCTGCTCTGATCAACAAACATCGACAGTTTGACACTGTCAAAAAGAAACTTTGTGCTGTTGACATCAGGTACTGTCTTCGCTATCCTTGTACGCTAAAAGTGATTGTGGATGGAAAGCCTAAGTTCTTCAGAAGTGCCGAAGATGCAGACTTTCTTCAGCGATTCCACCAGTCCGTCTCCATGACAGCTCTGTGAGGAACTTATTCCGCTAATATCGGCAGCTAATATCCTTTTTTTGACTGCAAACTTTCTCTTTTGGATCTCTCCACACAACCGGAACATTGTTACTCTTACCTTGGTGCCTTTTAGTCTATTACTCTTACGTTTTTGTTACTAAGCAAAATCAACTTTTTTTGCCAATGATTTACTATACATCACTTGTGTGTGAGTTCCCACTGTGTGTTTGCCGTATACTGCTCTGCTAGTAACGTCATGTTACCGGGCTCCAGTGGAAAAAAACCATGGGTTTTTGTTCTGTTTTGATTTCCTGAATTAAATGGGGCCCTTCCTTCCTTATTTCTACTGGCATCATATTGCAATCTGAGTCTTTGATTTAAGATGTATTTAAGGTGTTGCTATACTGTGTGTGTGTGTATGTGCTTTTGTGTGTCTGTGTCTGTAAGTGTGTGTCCTGTCTATTTTCTTCCTTGCTCCCCGCTCTCATCACTTTATCTCTCCCCATTCAAATGTATTTATCTGAACTGACATTCTCTATAAAATACAATTGATTTAGTAAAGGGTCTAAAGATTATTCACCTCAATATTCAGAGTCTTGTCTCAAAAACTGATTCATTAAGAGCCTGGGTTACTCTTTATAAACCAAATATCATTACCATTTCTGAGAAATATCTTCATGATAACATCACAGATGATGAAATTGAAAATGTTGTGTTTTATAGAGCTGATAGGTCCTCCCGTGGTGGTGGTGTGGCTACTTATGTCGCAGCAAACTTAGTCTCTAACCACATTAGTCCTACTGTTGAGCCAGTTAACTTTGAATGTCTTTTTGTCAATTTTTCATGAAAACAAACAGTTAACAATTGCAACATTTACAGGCCTCCTTCTGCCCCTGTTGATTCTACCATGTGCATCTTATCTACTATTAATTCTCTTGGGAGGCATAATGAATTAATTATTCTTGGGGACTTCAACAGTAACTGGCTTGATCGTTCTTCTCATAAGGACAGAAACGTATTTGATAGCGTACACCTCACGCAGCTCATTAATGAACCTACAAGAGTTGATTATAGATCCTCATCTCTGCTTGATTGGATCCTTGTCTCAAATCCTGATAGAATAGTTAAGTCTGGTGTCATGTCAGACTGTTTAAGTGATCATTCTATTATATTCTGTGTCTGGAAAATAAAAGTTCCTCGTTCTCCTCCCAAATGTATTACATTCAGACAATGTAAGAACATTAATGAAGACAACTTCATTTATGATTTGATTTCCATTAACTGGGATAGATTTCAGTTAATTCCCTACGTTGAGGAAGCATGGAATTTATTTTATTCTGAAGTAAATAACGTTATTGACAAACATGCTCCGATGAAGACTGTGAGAGTCAAAGGAAGACACCTGCACCACATTTGATGTCAGAAAAAGGCTAAAGGCTCTCACAACTGATACTACCACTTGTTGACTACGCAGATATTGTTTATCAAAACACTCCTGACACTCATCTTAAATCTCTGACTGTATTATTTAATTCTTTATGTAGGTAGGCAGGCAACATGTGCAACACATTCAACAGACCGGTGAAGCGCGTAGAGAAATTGTCTCGCGTGTTTTAGTTCATCTGATCGGCTCTTATGATCGGCCATTTGGACTTTATATAGAGACCACCGATCACACTATTTAGAACGAATATCGGCCGATAACGTTCGGTGGCCATTCGATCTGGGCACCCCTAATGGAAATAATAATAATAACTCCAGACGTTGAGGAAATTAGAGGTGTTTCTTATGTCCCAGTTCTATGTAATAATTTAAAAAATAATAATTGGACATTGGTGACACGGAAGAGGAGAGCTCCAAGCTGGGAACAAATCTCTCGGTGACAGTGAACCCAACTCACAAGGCCCACTGAAATTATTAGATCACACACTCTGTTTGAAGGGCTTCCTGAGGCAAGAATCAAAGGCTCCAGTCTGATTCTGTCACCCTATTAAAACGGTCTTCCATCTGGGGGGAAACAGCCTCCACCACTGCCACAGCCTAATGAGAGGTTACCCCAACACACAGAGATAACCACAGGGGGAATCAGAGATGTCCCCCAAGAAATCATCACCAAAAATGCATAGAATTTAGAGTAGGACGAGAGAATGATCGTTGAAACAGGGACACAAACTCTTAGATGTTTTTAGTTTTTTTGATGATTTTTGTCGGATTTTGAAAACAATTAATTCAAACAATCCCATGTTGACACCCCCTGGCACTTATCAATAGATCTGAAGTAAAAAAAACAACAACAAGCGATTAGGAATGGTGGCTGGCATGGATCCAAGGACACGTCCATACTGTCACCAAGAGTACATAATGAAGAGTATCAAATCAATCTGGGGTCTGTTGTTGACTGGCGGGAGTGATCAAAGAGCTGAGACGTGCCAGTCTGCTGTAGCAGTGACGTGTCCACAGAGACACATCAAGCGGCCCTCTACATATGGCTCTTTAATATTTAATCAGGCCGACAATAACAAGAGATTTTTACATCTGAAAGGCACAGGCAGCCTCATTAAGCAAAAAAAGTGAATAATGCTACAGACTCCGGTGGTACATGCGAGCGAGCGTGCGTGTGTGTCTGTGTGTGTGTGCGTACATATGTCTTATTTACATTGTTTGTGTGCGCAGGGCTTAATTTGAGCCAGAACACGCCGGGACATGTTCCGGCACCTCCGACATTGGATCCGGAACCTTTTGTTTTGATCCGCCACCTCCCGTATAACTGAAAAATAAATCGCCAAAAAACCCCCAAAAAAACAACTGTTTGTGCAGTGTTCAATGTTGTTATATGTCTTGTTAGTCTTTATTCCCCATTTAAGTTCCTCAAAAATCTTGTGTTTGCATTTTCGATGTGTTTTTCGATTTGTTTCAATTTTCAGGGTAAGAGAGGGGGGAGAGGGCGAGAGGTGTGACACATGTGCTTGCGCTGGTTGCTTTACACATGCGCTTGCGCCCACAAGTATGTTGCTGCTTTGTTTGCAAGTTTCTTTTCCGTTAATTTAACCGACAATCAGATAATTGCTGCTTGTGAAAATATTGCAGTGTACTTTTTAAAAAAAAAGTTACATTCCGCACTCATGTGGTGCAATGTTACCTCGTTCTGAAACAAAAATAAACATCGGCTGACGTACAAACATCATTGTTTAGGTTTCTTTTAGTCAAAGAAGCTCCGTAGGCAGTGTCTTTTTTTGTTTGTTCCATTAAGCTCTAACCCCCGTAATGACCCACCGGATCCACCCCCCCTCTGCGTTCCGGGACCTCCCACTTTACAAATTAAGCACTGTGTGTGCGTAAGAACTTTTTCATATTTCTATGTAGCTCAAACGTGTGAGATTGTATTTGTGTCCACACAGGTACGTAAAACTCTGACGGTCTGCATTTGAAGATGTACCACAACCAAGCAAGTGGTCTTAGGTCAATAGAGGTGTAACTGTCCCTCACTTAAACCCCCATCACACCCAGGCCAACACACAGCTACTGCACCCATCATACCTACTATACATACATACTATACATACACACATACATACTATACATCAATCACAAGCCATCGCATCCCTGTCAGCCTGTCAGATCTGAGAGAGAGAGGCTCAGTGCAATGTAAGTATTAACCACAGCCTGATTGTGGAGTTAAACTTTAAAGACAGTGTAGAAGACACCATCACAGGGTCGGCAGGTGGGTGATTGCGTTCTGTAACATATTTATTTAATAGTCTTCCTGGCATCTCGAAGGGTTGACGGGGATCAGTGTGTGTGGTGTTTCATGACGCTGGTAGAGGGCTTCCCCTTATATTCCCGGCTCTCTTCGGCTTAAATGCCACGACGCTTCGCTCCCCTACTGAGCAGCACTCTGAAAATAGATTCTCACTGCGTCTCTGATTTCATCAAAAGACGGTGGAAAGGAAGAAGAGCACAACCGTGCAAGGAGATGGATTATTGTGACCACAATTTAGCAGGAGCCACCCTATTTATTCCGTTGCCATAGAAACCCGTCAATGGCAAAAAAAATAAAAAAATAAATACAAAAATAAATATATATATATATATATATATATATATATATATATATATATATATATATATATATATATATGGAGAAAAAGATATATGAAGCACTTATAGCTATAAGGGCATATTTTTGTCGTTGTGTGCACTCTGCTTAAAAATATGTTCTTCTTTGAGGGCTGATGTCATAACACCCCCCCCCCCCCCCAACCCCTTGGGAATCCCCCCTTCTAACGCAGCTCATGTCCAGGACAGAAATAATGCCTGATGGGACACAATACCACAATACATCTGTCAACTCTGTTACCAAGGGTCTAGGCAGATCTTCACTTCAACCAACCCTTCCACCATCCTCCTTCTAACACACACACACGCATGCACATACAATGTAAGTGTGTGCCATTCCAAGGGCATCTGAGAAGCTCGCTCTCTCTCCAGGCTGTCTGGCACCAGTGAAAGATAGACGATGGCACCAACAGCCAAATGGCTTTAACAATTTTAGGTTAAGGGGCTTGTGTGTGTGTGTGTGTGTGTGTGTGTGTGTGTGTGTGTGTGTGTGTGTGTGTGTAGGCATACATGGTTTACAGAACCAATTTTCAGGTTTACTCACCAGCATTACAAGACCAATCGGTTTAAGGAACCAATTTTGATGGTCTCGTAAACCTAAAACTTTATAATGTAATAATTATTGAATATTAATTGTATAAGTCATTATGAATATATGTGTGACTACATAGTTTCTAGTGTTATCAGTTAATATAGTTGTTCTACTTTTATGGCCCACCCCCGGCCTTTCTGACGTTCATACGTATTGGTCTCACATGCCAGGATGGGTTTGTGAGACCAAAACGTGTGTAATATTTGTGTGTCCAACAGCGCCCCCAGAGGCTGCAAGAGACATTGCAAATTACACACAATCCCGCGAAAATATACACAATTACCCGCCAATTTTACACACAAGCAGTGGCGGACCTAGCAATTTGGGGGCCTAAGGCGAACATAGCATAGATCATTAACCCCCGGGGCCCCTGGAAACTGGGGGGTGGGGGGTGCTGCGCGATTGTTGACGGGGTGGGGGGGGGGGGGGGGGGGGGGGCGGTGCGCACGCGTTCGTAAGGACCGCTTCTGCACGCAAGGCGGGAACTTCAGCGGGACCAGCGAGTGGGATGAGTTTTGAAAAGTAAGACTTTTATATTTTATATTTTATACATATGACTGACAGCCTTGACGGACTTAAATAAGCTTTAGTTTATATAATTAATAATAATTTACTTGTGTAAATCTTGTAAATAATGTCACAATTATGTCACTACATATTTCTTACTATTATTGTTTTTTGTACTTATTATTTATTGTTCTCTACTCTTTTTCTTATTGCTGCTCTTATATTCTATTACTGTTCAGTTGATGTCATAGCTACATTACATTTTAAATATATTTGTTCAGCTTTAATCTGAAACACAGGAGCAACTGAAGATGAAACATATAGATGAAGATTTAAAAAATATATAGATCAAAGACATGAGACATGTTTGTAATCTCACAATCTTATCCAGTAATGTGTTTGGCGATTAGCACTTGGAAAGGGTTGAGGTTAAAATACAATAAAATACAAAAAAATACATAATTATTTGGATATTGGCTCAACAGCATTCAGTGACTTTATTTCAGCTACTTTAACTAATATAGTCAATTTAAACACCGTCAGATTGTAGGCTATATAGTTTATTTAAAAATCTCTTTCAAACTACACAGTCTGAATGTGTTTTAACAGCATTTCACTGTTTAAACTAACTACATTTGTTGATGTATCTGAAATACACAAATACATTTCTAACATTTAAAATCTACTGTATTTTAACCTCTTTTCAAGTGTAAATCCCCTCACTGGATCAGATTGTTATATTACAATACATGTCTGATTTTTAATATCTTCACCTACAGTTGCTCCTGTGTTTGTTACATTACAGATGAACAGATTGATTTAAATGTAATGTATCTGTGGCCCCAAATAGTCACATTCCACCAATAATTAAATGCACAGTCAGCATAAACATGCATTAATATATGTCTACTGAATTAAAACGGAGGGTCCTTTTTTTAAATTTACCAATTGCCATGGTGAATCACTGTATCTGAGCTCCATAGATGGCTTTTTTGTGGGTGCTTAACATACTCAGAGTTGATTGAACTAATTCAGATCAGCTGCTCTGGAACCCATACTCAGAGTTCAGGGTTAGACTCAGAGTTTGTTGAACCTCCTGTCTGGAATAGCCCTCTGGAAAACCAAAGCAAATGTCAACATTGCTTTTCCCTTAACTGCCTGATGGAAGCTGGAAGCATCTTCAGCATCGTCTAACTTAAGCTGTGTCGGTGCCTAACATAATACCTTTTTAGGCCACAGCTAAAATGAGTTCTGATAATGCTGTATATTTGTAAGGACTGACCGGACATGATATTTTGCAGTGAGGCGGTGCAGACCAGACCCCATTTGTGATGCACAACATCACATAAGACTGAAGAAGGACAAAGCGTTGAGTGTCTGGAGATACATCGGTACCATCAAAGGTACGTTTTTGCTTTAAACCCTGTGTGTACTTGCGTACTGTGAGTGCTTGATTTGAGATTCGATGATGTCTGATGTCTTGTGTCTCAAAGCCCCAAATCACAATAAGCTTTTATTATTAATTTCCTTTTTTTCAGTTTTTGGTCAGTTTTAGGTAATTTTTAGGTCAGTTTTAGTAGTTTTTGGTCAGGTTTTGCACACAGCAGCCGTGTCTCCTAGTCTTGCTCAAAGAGGTTTGTCAGTACACTGTGTCAGTGTAGATTCAAACACAGGAAGTGCTTTAAAATGACCTGAAACAGTGTATCCCTTGTCAGAACGAGTGGTTTCAATTTGATTTTATTTATTATTATTATTATTTTATTTATTATTTTTTTTATTATTGTTTTATTTTATTATTATATATATATTTATTTATTTTACGGTATTTTAGTATTTACTTATTGTATTATTACTTTTGTTATACTTATATATTCCTGTGCTATTACAATTATTACTATTGTACTTAAAAAAAAAAAAATGTTATTTATATGCATTTAATTGTACATCAAGAGGGGGGGTGGGGTGGGGAGATATTGATATATTTCAAGGTTGATTTTGTAATTGGTTTTATAATGTAAAAACTCAATAAAAAGAAGTTAAAACAATAATAATAAAATGACCTGAAACAATGCTAACTTACTGCTTCTGTATACGACTAAGATTCAGTATGGCTTGTGTGTTTTTGTGTTTGCATGATCATGGTGTTTGAGGCCAGTGTTTGGCATATGAGGACAACAGTGAGACAGTGTGAACCAATACTTCAGTACAAAGACTTGTGTGTGTTTGTGTGTGGCCCAGTAATGGTTTATAAGGACAGAGTGAAGCATACAAGGTCATACAGTAAAATACAGTATCACATCACAGTTTTGCATGATTGTAAATATTGGCTTATGACAAAAGCAGTTTTAGGATCAAATTTCACAATGTTTTCATCAAGTTATGCCTTTTCTCATCAAGGAAAAACAGTAAATATTGTGAATCTGTCCAGTAATGTTGAGATGATATTTGATGAATGAGTTAGCAGATCTTATGAATTTCATCTTTCTTTCTCATGATTGTCATTTTTTATCATAATTTCAAATTTTCATCTAATAATTTCACTTTTTATAACATAAATTCTGGACTGTGAGCATTTAACATATTTTAAAAGATAATTCAACTTTCTTTTTATCAATTTTGGTCAGTTTTTTAGTCTGTTGGTTGGTTTTTGGTCAATTTCCAGGTCAGTTTTGGTCAGTGTCTAATCTGTAGATTGGTTTTTGGTCACTTTTCATGTCAGTTTTGGTCAGCTTTAATAGTTTTTGGTCATTTTTAGGTCAGTTTTAGTAGTTTTTGGCCAATTGTGTTCAGGTTTTGCACACAGCAGCCGTGTCTCCCACAGTCTTGCTCAAAGAGGTTTGTCAGTACACTGTGTTAGTGTAGATTCAAACACAGGAAGTGCTTTAAAATGACCTGAAACAATGCTAACTTACTGCTTCTGTATACGACTAAGATTCAGTATGGCTTGTGTGTTTTTGTGTTTGCATGATCATGGTGTTTGAGGCCAGTGTTTGGCATATGAGGACAACAGTGAGACAGTGTGAACCACTACTTCAGTACAAAGACTTGTGTGTGTTTGTGTGTGGCCCAGTAATGGTTTATAAGGACAGAGTGAAGCATACAAGGTCATACAGTAAAATACAGTATCACATCACAGTTTTGCATGATTGTAAATATTGGCTTATGGCAAAAGCAGTTTTAGGATCAAATTTCACATTGTTTTCATCAAGTTACGCCTTTTCTCATCGAGGAAAAACAGTAAATATTGTGAATCTGTCCAGTAATGTTGAGATGATATTTGATGAATGAGTTAGCAGATCTTATGAATTTCATCTTTCTTTCTCATGATTGTCATTTTTTATCATAATTTCAAATTTTCATCTAATAATTTCACTTTTTATAACATAAATTCTGGACTGTGAGCATTTAACATATTTTAAAAGATAATTCAACTTTCTTTTTGATCAATTCTGGTCAGTTTTTTAGTCTGTTGGTTGGTTTTTGGTCAATTTCCAGGTCAGTTTTCGTCAGTGTCTAATCTGTAGATTGGTTTTTGGTCACTTTTCATGTCAGTTTTGGTTAGCTTTAGTAGTTTTTGGTTAGTTTTAGGTCATTTTTAGGTCAGTTTTAGTAGTTTTTGGCCAATTGTATTCAGGTTTTGCACACAACAGCCGTGTCTCCCACAGTCTTGCTCAAAGAGGTTTGTCAGTACACTGTGTCAGTGTAGATTCAAACACAGGAAGTGCTTTAAAATGACCTGAAACAATGCTAACTTACTGCTTCTGTATACGACTAAGATTCAGTATGGCTTGTGTGTTTTTGTGTTTGCATGATCATGGTGTTTGAGGCCAGTGTTTGGCATATGAGGACAACAGTGAGACAGTGTGAACCACTACTTCAGTACAAAGACTTGTGTGTGTTTGTGTGTGGCCCAGTAATGGTTTATAAGGACAGAGTGAAGCATACAAGGTCATACAGTAAAATACAGTATCACACCACAGTTTTGCATGATTGTAAATATTGGCTTATGGCAAAAGCAGTTTTAGGATCAAATTTCACAATGTTTTCATCAAGTTATGCCTTTCTCATCGAGGAAAAACAGTAAATATTGTGAATCTGTCCAGTAATGTTGAGATGATATTTGATGAATGAGTTAGAAGATCTTATGAATTTCATCTTTCTTTCACATGATTGTCATTTTTTATCATAATTTCAAATTTTCATCTAATAATTTCACTTTTTATAACATAAATTCTGGACTGTGAGCATTTAACATATTTTAAAAGATAATTCAACTTTATTTTTTTTAAATCAATTTTGGTCAGTTTTTTAGTCTGTTGGTTGGTTTTTGGTCAATTTCCAGGTCAGTTTTGGTCAGTGTCTAATCTGTATATTGGTTTTTGGTCACTTTTCATGTCAGTTTTGGTCAGCTTTAGTAGTTTTTGGTCAGTTTTAGGTCATTTTTAGGTCAGTTTTAGTAGTTTTTGGCCAATTGTATTCAGGTTTTGCACACAGCAGCCGTGTCTCCCACAGTCTTGCTCAAAGAGGTTTGTCAGTACACTGTGTCAGTGTAGATTCAAACACAGGAAGTGCTTTAAAATGACCTGAAACAATGCTAACTTACTGCTTCTGTATACGACTAAGATTCAGTATGGCTTGTGTGTTTTTGTGTTTGCATGATCATGGTGTTTGAGGCCAGTGTTTGGCATATGAGGACAACAGTGAGACAGTGTGAACCAATACTTAAGTACAAAGACTTGTGTGTGTTTGTGTGTGGCCCAGTAATGGTTTATAAGGACAGAGTGAAGCATACAAGGTCATACAGTAAAATACAGTATCACACCACAGTTTTGCATGATTGTAAATATTGGCTTATGGCAAAAGCAGTTTTAGGATCAAATTTCACAATGTTTTCATCAAGTTATGCCTTTTCTCATCGAGGAAAAACAGTAAATATTGTGAATCTGTCCAGTAATGTTGAGATGATATTTGATGAATGAGTTAGCAGATCTTATGAATTTCATCTTTCTTTCTCATGATTGTCATTTTGTATCATAATTTCAAATTTTCATCTAATAATTTCACTTTTTATAACGTAAATTCTGGACTGTGAGCATTTAACATATTTTAAAAGATAATTCAACTTTATTTTTTTTAAATCAATTTTGGTCAGTTTTTTAGTCTGTTGGTTGGTTTTTGGTCAATTTCCAGGTCAGTTTTGGTCAGTGTCTAATCTGTAGATTGGTTTTTGGTCACTTTTCATGTCAGTTTTGGTTAGCTTTAATAGTTTTTGGTCAGTTGTAGGTCATTTTTAGGTCAGTTTTAGTAGTTTTTGGTCAATTGTGTTCAGGTTTTGCACACAGCAGCCGTGTCTCCCACAGTCTTGCTCAAAGAGGTTTGTCAGTACACTGTGTCAGTGTAGATTCAAACACAGGAAGTGCTTTAAAATGACCTGAAACAATGCTAACTTACTGCTTCTGTATACGACTAACATTCAATATGGCTTGTGTGTTTTTGTGTTTGCATGATCATGGTGTTTGAGGCCAGTGTTTGGCATATGAGGACAACAGTGAGACAGTGTGAACCACTACTTCAGTACAAAGACTTGTGTGTGTTTGTGTGTGGCCCAGTAATGGTTTATAAGGACAGAGTGAAGCATACAAGGTCATACAGTAAAATACAGTATCGCATCACAGTTTTGCATGATTGTAAATATTGGCTTATGACAAAAGCAGTTTTAGGATCAAATTTCACAATGTTTTCATCAAGTTATGCCTTTCTCATCGAGGAAAAACAGTAAATATTGTGAATCTGTCCAGTAATGTTGAGATGATATTTGATGAATGAGTTAGAAGATCTTATGAATTTCATCTTTCTTTCTCATGATTGTCATTTTTTATCATAATTTCACATTTTCATCGAATAATTTCACTTTGTATAACATAAATTCTGGACTGTGAGCATTTTACATATTTTAAAAGATAATTCAACTTTCTTTTTGTATACATTTTGGTCAGTTTTTTAGTCTGTTGGTTGGTTTTTTGGTCAATTTCCAGGTCTGTTTTGGTCAGTGTCTAATCTGTAGATTGGTTTTTGGTCACTTTTCATGTCAGTTCTGGTCAGCTTTAGTAGTTTTTGGTCAGTTTTAGGTCATTTTTAGGTCAGTTTTGGTAGTTTTTGGTCAATTGTGGTCAGGTTTTGCACACAGCAGCCGTGTCTCCCACAGTCTTGCTCAAAGAGGTTTGTCAGTACACTGTGTCAGTGTAGATTCAAACACAGGAAGTGCTTTAAAATGACCTGAAACAATGCTAACTTACTGCTTCTGTATATGACTAAGATTCAGTATGGCTTGTGTGTTTTTGTGTTTGCATGATCATGGTGTTTGAGGCCAGTGTTTGGCATATGAGGACAACAGTGAGACAGTGTGAACCAATACTTCACAATTTCAATTTGTCATCTAATAATTTCACTTTTTTTTATCACACTCATTTTCATGAACTGTTATGTATTTATCTATTGATAGGAAGAGGTATGTTTGCATTGGAGCCAATTCGTAAAGGTTCATTCATTTTGGAGTACATAGGAGTTTTGGAGAAGACTGTAGCATGGAATGAATATACATACTTTCAACATAAAGGAACGGATTATTGGTGAGTAAGCTGAATTGCAGAATGTTATTCTTGATCAAAAGCCAAACCACACATGACCTGTGTTTCCACTACGTGGCACTACGATGACGGGGACATCGAAACTTGTGACGTCATGGATGGGCCGCTCTCGACCCCACTCTGCAGTGGAGACACGCCTATGACGAGCCGTTTTAACATTTAATAGCTAGACTGGATATTTGTTGCAGATATCTGTAATTCAGTCCTTCCTAGTCAAAAAGAACATTTCAGATATCCACAATGACATTCTTCCTATCCACATTGTCATTTTTGTCATATCCACAACGTTATTCTTCCTAGGACAAATTATGTCACTTTTGCTATTCATGTGTATGGGGTTTCTCATTACAGATATCTACAATTCAGTTGCAGATATCTGCAATGTGAATTGCGGATATCTGCAACTGAATTATGACTAGTTGTAATTACAGTTTCAGATATCTACAATTTAAGTCTGACTATTCATAATTCCAGTTCCAGTTCATCTCTAATTCCCCTCAATTCAAGATATCTACATTGTCCTTTTGAGATATCTTAAATTAAGTTTTAACTAGTCAGAATGACATTGTAGATATCTTGAACTGGAATTATGACTAGTCAAAATAATGTTGTAGATATCTCAAACTGGAATTAGGAATAGTCATAATTTAATTGTAGATATCTATTATCAAGTTATAGATATCTTGAAATGAATTTTGATTAGAGATACTAGGCGACTAGGCGAAATGTCATTGCAGATATCTGTAGTTATGTCAGAATCTACGGCGAGGGGAGGAGCGGCTAGGCTTGCTATTCAAACATACTGTGGCACTGCAACCGCATGGCAAGCCGTTTTACCGCCATGTCAGAGCAGCCTGAGGCCGAAGTTCACATTTTTGACCGGGTTTTTAATGCTGCAGCCCGTGCACGACAGGAGCTGTCGTCGAGAAATACAGAGGATTTACAATTTACAGTACAATACAATACGCTGTAAATTTATATCACAACTCTCTAGTGAACAAAGCTCTCGTTCACCACAAACTCCTTGATGATAAGCTCTTTCTATTTCATGGTATTTTCTAACTATCTTATCTACAACAGCAACCGCCATTGCTTCTGTTAACACTGTTCAAATGCTTTGCTGGGCCAATATCCAATGGGAAGCCTGGCATGAGCAACGTCATGCACAACAATTTGGACTAGTCATAATGACGTTTGAGATATCTGCAACTATTATTTGGAGTAGTCAAAACTGAATTGCAGATATCTGTAATTGTCATTTAGGATGTGTGACGAGTCGGGTGTAATTTTCAGTGACATCACTGCTGATATCTGTAATTCAGTTTTGACTAGTCAGAATGATGTTATAGATATCTTGAATACAAATTCTGACTAGTCACAATGTAATAGCTTAGCTAATAAATGTTAAAACGGCTTGCCATACACGCCAGTCAAGAGGGCAGAGTGAGGGGAAGTTCTTGTCGAGTTCCTGTCCCCCTCCCCTTACGACGCGGGTAACGGGAGGGGGCGAAAGTTTCGATGTCCGCGTAATCATAATGCCACAGTTTTTTGTAGTGCGACTTTATCATTGGCCCACTTGTTGAACATCTTCTTATGTTGTTTTTAACTGTGTAGATGGTTGCTACCAGGCTAATGCTCCTCTTCTGCTAGGTTTTATAAATGCTGCTTGATTTGATGTTTTCTGATAACGTCACATCCCGCTATGTTTTCACCCAATCAGTGAGTAAACCTTAAGCCCCACGTGGGATCTTTTCGGGGGCCGATCTGAGTACCTACGCCGAGTTAGGGTCTTATTTCGGCCCCGTAAAGGTTCCCGGAGATGGCCCTGAGGGGGAAGGCTCTATAATGGAGACACAGACCCGCTGCCCCGGCCCCGTAGTTTGGCCCGGATGGCCCCGTAGTGGTTCATATTGCGATAGACAGAAGCACAGTTTAATAACAATTAGTTAAATAATAATATGTCAGTAACTTTTATATTAACATATAGTTTGTAAATAAATATTTAACATTTAAATGATGTTAAAAAGAGTTAACTATTAACAAATATTAATACAATATTATTTAATAGATTGTTTTCTATATGTTAAAACATTAACATACATATTTTATACATCCAAAACCATATACCTGTTAAGATAAGAGAAGATCTTTTAAATTCAGCTATTGAGGCTCTTTGGATTCAAATACACTTACCTCACACCAAACCATTTCTTTTAGGGTGTTGCTATAGACCACCTAGTGCAAATGTTCAGTACTTGGAGGATATACTTTACATGTTGCAGAAAGTCACAGACTGAGAGACAGAGAGATGTATTTACTAGGGGATTTGAATATAGACTGGCTCTTGGCAAAATGTTCATTGAAGAGGAAACTCAGTGATATTGCAAAGGTGTGTCATTTATCTCAGATGATGACAGTACCTACTCGGGTGTTTATTAATTGTGCAGGACAGAAATCAGCAACTTGTATTGACCACATTTTCACTAATGCAAAAGAAAAGTGCTCTAAAGCTGTATCAGTTCCAGTTGGTTTCAGTGACCACAATTTGGTGGTTGTTGTCAGGAAAGCTAAAGTGCCAAAAGCTGGACCTAAAGTTCTTGTTCAAAGGTCTTATAAATCTTTTTGTGAGAATGACTTCATTAGGGACATGAATAAGTTGCAATGGAAGAATGTATGTACAATTGATGATGTTGATGAAGCACTTGAACTTTTTACAAATATGTTTTTAGAAGTAGCTGATAAGCATGCTCCCATTAGGAAATTCACTGTAAGGAAAAGAAAAGCAGCTTGGATTGATGATGAACTGAAAACATTGATGGCCCAGAGGGATGAAATGAAATCTGTGTCAATTAAATCAGGTAATGTAGATGTTTGGAAGTCATATTGTTCACTAAGAAACGAAGTAACAAAAATAAAGTAACAAAATAGGATAAATGAGAGTAAAAATGATGGAAAGAAACTGTGGAAAACATTAAATGTACTAATGGGAAGATCAGGGGACAACACTCCCTCCTTTATAGAAGAAGACGGTTCCTTCATAACTAAGCCTCTCCATATTGCTAACTACTTTAATGACTTTTTTGTTAGAAATATAGAGAATCTATAAAATGAGATGACATCATTGCATAACAATTTTTCAATTCAATTGATTAACAACAAAATCATGAGAGATAAGGACTCTGAGTTTGTCTTTCAAACTATACAGGTGGATAAAGTAAAAACACTTCTCAGTAGTATAAATGGCAAAAAACCATCAGGATTAGATAACCTAGATGGGAAACTCTTAGGTATGGTTTCTGGCTCTATTGCACTACCTATATGCCACATATTCAATCTAAGTTTACTGAAAGGTGTTTGTCCACTGGCATGGAAAGCTGCAAAAGTTATTCCACTACCCAAAAACAAGAAGGACATGTTTTCCGGTGCTAATAGCCGTCCTATCAGCATTCTTCCAGTGCTAAGCAAGCTCATGGAGAGAGTTGTGTTCGACCAGGTTTCATCTTATTTTTCTATTAACAAACTTAACTCTGAATTTCAACATGCTTACAAAAAAGATCACTCCACAAGTACTGCTTTAATGCAGATGACCGATCAGTGGATGAGTGATATAGACAGAAAAAGGATTGTGGGTGCTGTTCTACTTGATTTGAGTGCTGCATTTGACTTGATCGATCACAATGCTCTTAATGAAAATGGCTGCTTATGGTTTTAATAATTGGACTCTTAATATTGGATGCAAAGCTACTTATCAAATAGAACGCAAACTGTCTACTTTAATGGTAGTTGTTCTGCAGTAAAGGCAGTACAATGTGGGGTCCCACAGGGAAGTTGTTTGGGTCCGTTGCTCTACTCTATTTTTACAAATGATATGCCACTTGTCCTGAGTAAAGCTAGTGTAGCCATGTTTGCCGATGATTCTACAGTGTATATGTCATCATCAAACAATATGGATAAGTTAAATATGTTGTTGGAAAATAACCTGAACTCAATTATGGAATGGGTAACTTAAAACAAATTGATTCTAAATGTAGTAAAGACTAAATGCATTGTTTTTGGCTCAAACCATGCTTTAAAAAGTCAGAACCAATTAAAAATATCCATGAAGGGCAGCTGTATAGAACAGGTCACTGAAGCTAAACTTCTAGGAGTACTTCTCGATGAACATCTATCGTGGCAGAATCACATAGACAAGATAACGGGTAAAATGGGGAAAGGAATATCTATGATTAGAAGATACTCCTCTTTATTAACACCACTTACACTCCGACAGGTTATTCAAACCTTGGTATTATCACACCTTGACTACTGCCCAGCTATCTGGTCAAGTGAAGCGGAAAAAGACCTAAACAAACTTCAGATAGTGCAGAATAGAGCAGCTCGCCTTGCACTCGGGTGTTCGATGAGAAAGGGTGTTGACCAAATGCATTGTGATCTTGCCTGGATGAAAGTAGAAGACAGATTAACACGCAGCCTACTAACATTATTCAGGAATATAACTGTCTAAACAACCAAACTGCCTGTACTCAAAAATAACCTTTTCCCAAGACAGACATGAGCATAGGACAAGACAAGTTAGCAGGGGTCAGGTTTCTATTCCTTTACCAAGATCAAATGCAATGAAAAGAACTGCTCTAATGTACAGGGCCATCTCACAGTGGAACAAGTTGCCATATGCCATTACTAAAGCAACAAGCAAAGAAGGTTTTAAAAAGCAACTAAAAAGGTTCCTTTTGGGTACAGAAATACACAATGTTTAATACCTAATATACATTTTGTGATGTACTGTATATTGTATGGAATATACTGTACAGCTCAATGTGGTTAGAAATTGTAATAATTGTCACTGTAGTAATGTTGCTAATGTTGCTAAGGTGGGTGGGGTTAGTGTGGGGGGGGGGGGTTAATGGAGTGATGTAATTGTATTTATTTATGTATTCATATATGTAAAGTGTAAAGTATTATATGATGTATTTATGTAAATGTACTTTTATGTGAATGTGCTTTCAATCTTCATGGACCCCAGGAAGATTAGCTGGCGTTTTGTGTCCGCTAATGGGGATCCAAAATGAAACTAAACTAAACTAATATTTATTTAATGATGAAAAAACTATTAACTTGTGCCAAATAGACATTTTAGTAACAATTAACAAATATTAACAAAGGGCTAGGTAATGACTAGTTTGCTATTTATCATGGCACCTTATTATAAAGTGTTACCAAAATATGTGTAAGTGTAATGTTTTTAATGTTTTTTTTAGAAAGTTGCCGGTTTGTAACAATGTTTGTTATTTTTAATATGTTCAATGTTGCACATTGTCCTGTTGAAATAAATGAATTGAACTTGAAATCTCTTCATTGTGATAGTTAATGTTCTTAAGAATTGTTACATCAATATGTAATGCTACACAAAAAACTGAAGGCTTCAAATAGACCCCATAATCGGTATCGGCCCAAAAAATCCTGATAGGAGTACCTCTAACGTCTACCACATTTTTATGGGTGAGTAAGGCTCCAACACCAACAACTGCTGCATTTGCACTCCATTTTTTCTGTTGTCTTTTTAGAATATATCTATGGTGTCATACAACAGCTTTTATACCATGGTCTGGGTGAATACTTGATTCTGATTGGCTGGAGGGTGTAGGTTAAAAAGTGTTAATTTACACCTAGGAAAGACGTTGACGCTATGAAGACGCTATGGCCACGTTGCTTGGCAACGCCTGCATACGGGAGATATTAAATAGTCCGCTTGACTTGTAAAAATAAAAAAAAGCTTCTAACTCTAAAACACACAAGTATTATTAATTGATTAAATATTTATTTCTTTTGTAAGTGACCATGCCATGATATAAGCGGGATAATGCCCTTCGAGGTGTCCATTAATAGAAATGAATGGACGACGTGGAGGCGTCTTGTCGGGCATTATCCCTTACGTGTTTGTCAAGTTTCTTACTCTTCCTCAACATGCCAAACTTGAAAGGCCTAGAAAACAACAGATGATGCGCAGACAACTCAGTTCCTTTTCTTTTCTGAATGTATTTTGTTAATTCAGAAGGAGGTTCAGTTTCAGGTTGATAACCTTAACAAATCATAAAGGAAAAATACAATTACTGCATTATCAGCTTCCATAAACAGTAAGAAACAATAATAAACAATCCATTCAAGAAGCACGATTAACATTACTTTATGTGCTGTTAGAGATTTTAATCATGCAGCCCCATACGTCAGTGGAGAGAGTAGACAGGAGTCCAGGATGTCTTGTGTTGAAAACGTTTATTTACTTATTTACTTGAGAAGTGAATGAATTATCAGTACACGTTATGTTCTGATGCTCCTTTCAATTCTGAAGTGTCTATCCTCTGGGGAAACCACACAGATAATGCCATAGGTTTGAGCCATGCCCAAATATGGGCAGATCCAACACATCTACAATATACAGAATTTAGTCTACTGGGGCCGTATTCATGAAGGATCTTAGGGCTAAAAGTAGCTCCTAACTGGCGAATTTAGGAGAAAACTCCTAAAAATAATGGCCGTGTCAGTCTTAACTTTAGGACTCCTATTTTTTTTCACTAAGAGCAATTCACAAAGTATTTTAGGCCTAAAAGTAGCACCTAAGTCTAGGAGCCTAAAAGTCCTCGAGAGGACTCCTAACTCAGTAAGACCTATTCACAAAGAATCGGAAAATGGCTGCGAGACAAAATGTTTTGGAGACAATGGAAGACTGTGAATTGATCAAGAGATATCGGCTAAATCGTGAGGGCATGACACTTGTTGTGGAATTAGTGCGGGATGCAATAACATCCCCGACTTACAGGAATAACCCAATTAGTCCGGAAATAAAATGTTTGGCAACATATTTAGCAACAGGGAAAATGCAATTTTGCAATGCCGACGATTTAGAAATTTTGCAACCATCAGTCAGCCATAAACCAAACCATCAACACGCTCTGTAGACCACATTTCAATTCAAACTTTATTAAGGACACATCTCGTGAAAGGTCCATAACACCAACACAACACAATACAATAATAATAAAAATAGAATAAAAAATACATACACATATACTGTATATATACATCTACATACATATATGTAAATACACATATACACACACACACACAAACACACACACGATTCCACAATGATCCTATATTTACATACAGGCTAGAACGCCAGTGGTTCCACATTCTGGACAAGAGCTCAGTTCAAAGTTGGTTAAGGCTGAAATAATACCATTAATATCATCCAACAGTTTATCCGGTTTCCTTTGGAAATCAACAACTACACATGATCAAAGCCAACTTCATGGCATGCAGGTATGCTGTGGTCGGTGCTGTTGACGGGACGCACATAAAAATAATTGCACCATCAAAAGATGATGACGTGTTCGTCAATAGAAACAAAAGTACATTCCATCAACACGCAGATTGTTGTTGATGCAACTTTTAACATTCTTGATGTTGTTGCAAAGTGGCCTGCAGGGTCTACCCATGATTCGTGTATTTTAATGGAGAACGGTCTGAGGCAGCTTTTTGAGAGGCACCATGTACCGTTGGGTGTCAATTGCTGGGTGACAGTGGCTATCCCTGCAAGACATCTTGACACCCTATCTCAGTCCACAACCGGGAGCACAGTTAAAGTAGGCTAACATGTAAGTGATTACGCAGATTACACTTAGTCCTATGCGTAAAAAACATCGTATTAGCTCTTTGTTGCCTTTTATTTGTTGAATCCATATTTATTATTGTTTACCATACTGTTTTCCTCCATATATGTTAGAGCACACAAAAATACACGAAATGTTGTGGAGAGAGGAATTGGGCAGATGAAATGTCGATTTCATGTCCTGCACAGCGAAATACGCCTGAGCCCAGAGAGGGCAAGTACAGTGATCACTGTATGCGCCACTCTCCACAACCGGTATGGGCTGTTATTTAAAGTGTTGAATAGTGGAGATATGCTCATTGGATAATAGTTTGCTGCTTTTAATTGCCTCCTTGATTTAATGCAATTTAAGTATTTTTATTGTTTCCTTTTTCTCTCTCTCTTTAACGTGCATATAGGCTACAACGTCATTATCGTGGTCTGCACAAACTTGTCATCATGCGTTTATTCTGCTAACTGCACTGTCCATAACTATTTGATAGTAATTAATTTCTAGCCGAGGCTACTTCCTTGATTAAGTGGGCTCGTTTGTGGGATGTTGCAGATGAGTTTCACAGAGACCGCCTGCTCTGAACAACCAATCACCTACTGACCGCTTCTAAACTCGTGCACGAGAATCGACGTAATCCATAGCAACGGCGCATCACTCTTAGTGATTTATCCCTAGTATGAGTAGGCCTAGGTCTCAGCGGCTTTGTGAATAACTTTTAAGAAAAAACAACTACGTAAAATGTTTTAGCGTAGGAGCACTCCTAGCAGTAAGATAAAATGCTTTGTGAATACGGCCCCTGGTCTATAGACAAAATGTTGCTTAGATGCCACTCAGGACCTTTGTCCTCCATCCAACATAATATCAAACTTCTGACTCCAGTTACCTTTACTCCGTTCAGGGAAAACAGTCAAACACATATCTGACCTTGGCTGCTATAGCAATGCTATCAGAATGCCTCCTGTTTTCCCCCAAAGGAGCAGACTCACTGCTTACCACTATCTCAAGGGGGGACAGTGTCTAAACCCAAGGTTTGGTGTGGCCTTGCCATGACTCCAAAGCCTAGTTTGACCCAGTGCATATTAATGATGGAAAATTCCCTAACACGTGCTGCTTAGAGTAAACAAAAGATCAAACATTATATCGGCGTCTAACGCCGCTATTCTCTCTCATAACAATTTAAAGACCACTGAGAATGAAAATAGCTAAAAAGGAGGATTGGAGTGGGTCTTTAAAAGGGGTTTTAAGAGATTAAATATCGTATTGTATTGTAGACCTTGTAATGTTTATCAGTCCTCTTATACCATTACCTGGTTTGTGTTTGTGTTACATGCAAACAGACCTTGTAATGTTTATCAGTCCTCTTATACCATTACCTGGTTTGTGTTTGTGTTACATGCAAACAGACCTTGTAATGTTTATCAGTCCTCTTATACCATTACCTGGTTTGTGTTTGTGTTACATGCAAACAGACCATGTAATGTTTATCAGTCCTCTTATACCATTACCTGGTTTGTGTTTGTGTTACATGCAAACAGACCTTGTAATGTTTATCAGTCCTCTTATACCATTACCTGGTTTGTGTTTGTGTGTTACATGCAAACAGACCTTGTAATGTTTATCAGTCCTCTTATACCATTACCTGGTTTGTGTTTGTGTGTTACATGCAAACAGACCTTGTAATGTTTATCAGTCCTCTTATACCATTACCTGGTTTGTGTTTGTGTGTTATATGTAAACAGGCCTTGTAATGTTTATCAGTCCTCTTATACCATTACCTGGTTTGTGTTTGTGTGTTACATGCAAACAGACCTTGTAATGTTTATCAGTCCTCTTATACCATTACCTGGTTTGTGTTTGTGTGTTACATGCAAACAGACCTTGTAATGTTTATCAGTCCTCTTATACCATTACCTGGTTTGTGTTTGTGTGTTATATGTAAACAGGCCTTGTAATGTTTATCAGTCCTCTTATACCATTACCTGGTTTGTGTTTGTGTGTTATATGTAAACAGGCCTCATAAACACTGTTGGTTTCACAAACCACCATTTGGTCTGACCCCGTAAGCCTGTGATATGTCACATATTTTTCTAAAAGAGAAATGATGATTTTGAAGTCAGATTTGTGTTCTGCAGATAAAATAAAAAATTTTGATATGTCTTTTAAGTTCACCAGATGTTGCGTTAGGTGTGGTCTCATAAACCACTGCCATGCACGAATCTGCAAGATTGGTCTCTTAAACCACATATGCCTGTATGTGTGTGTGTGTGTGTGTGTGTGTGTGTGTGTGTGTGTGTGTGTGTGTGTGTGTGTGTGTGTGTGTGTGTGTGTGTGTGTGTGTGTGTGTGTGTCATTTCTGGTCATGTGAAAGACGTGTATATACAGTTGAGCAGTGTTTCCCAGCTTTGGGGTCGCAGGAGATGACTTATTTATAAGCTATAGATATTTGTTGATGTTTTTGATTAAAAGATAACAATGTGAAAGGTCTCATCAATGCTATACATACGACGGACTGCCTAATAATGATTCTTAGCCAAGACTGAACTACTACTAATCACTTAATGTGGTGCAATGCACATACATTCACTGGGACATTTATTATTATATTATGGGCAGAGGTTAAAATGATGTGTCGACATCTCTCTCACTCACTCTGTTTTACTCACTCCTCTCGTGCCCACGCCTCTCTGCGGCCGTGCCAGATGGAGCTGATGATGGGCGACTCCCGGCAGTCGGTGATGGGCCTGCAGACCCAGCTGGAGGATTACCGGGACCGCTCCAAGAAGGACCTGCTGGAAGCCCAGCGCTGCAGCAAGGACCGGCTGGCTGAGCTGCACAGGGCCCAGACCAACCTGAAGGCTCAGCAGGACGAGGTGAGGTCATGATGAGGATGATGATGGTGGTGATGCCAATGATGGTGATGGGTATGATGAAAATAGTGGTAGTAATGGTGGGGACGATGATGATGATGGTGGTGATGATGGTCATGATGAAGAGGAGGAGGAGGGTGATTTTGATGATGAGAATGATGGGGACGTTGATTAGGATGATGCTGTTGTGTATGGTGATGATGAGGAGGAGGATGGTGATGATGGTCATGGTGATGGTGATGATGAGAATGATGGGGACGATGATGAGGATGATGCTGTTGTGTATGGTGATGAGGAGGAGGAGGAGGAGGAGGAGGATGTAATAACAATGATGATGTGAGCTAGGAAGAGGTAATAATGAATTATTGTCGGACTCAAATGCTAATATACAGTTTAAAACAAGATAAGATAAAATGGTAATCCCAGACAGTCTGGCTATATCATCAATATGATCCTTTGTTTATTCGCTTATAATGTATGTTGTTTATTTGCTCTAGAGACTCTAGACTTGTTGTTTGCCTTGACTTAATAACAGTCGTTCCCCGAAACTTTTAAATTGGCACTGAATAAAACTTGGTCTTAGAAGGAAAGCTAGAGCAGGGTTTTTATTTGGAGACATCAGCAGTTTGCCTGCGATTGCCTTACACAATAAAGAATGTTGCTAATCATTGCCATCTTATTCTTGCAGTTGCAGAACCACATTTATTTATTTTAGTCTATTCCAAATAATTGAAACCCATCTGGGCCATTTGGACATTGCAACATCACACACACACACACACACACACACACACACACACACACACACACACACACACACACACACACAGCGAAGCAAAACTTGACTTCAATAAATCCCACTTATTAATGTATTCCAAACTTTTGCAAGCTATTCATCTATTCAAAACAACAGCAAATCGAAGAAATGTCATTTATGCAACATTTGTGTTATTCCCCTGGCGTAGGTCTCCCGCCTGAAGAAGGAGCTGCTGGCGTGCAGCGAGGAGCGGGACGGGGCCCAGCTGGAGCGGGACCTGCTAAGCGGCCGCCTCAAACACCTTGAGGAGGAGCTGGAGGCAGAGAAGAACACCTACACTGACCGCTCCCGCGAGGTCCGCAGCCTGGAGGTCAGCCCCACACACACACACACACACACACACACACACACACACACACACACACACACACACACACACACACACACACACACACACACACACACGGTCTTGACTACATCTATGGCATCTACATAGACGTAAGAAGACACACACACTCACATACACCAAAATAAAAGTGGGGCACAAGGTCCAAGGTCAAATGGACGGGTCAGGACGGCGAGGGTAAATGCAGGACGTGGTGAGTGACTCTGGAGTGTCAACTGGCGCTTCGCGGGGGTGTTCCCGGGTATCTGGTGTCCCTACAGAAAGGTTGAAGTTCTACACCAGGAGGTCCAACCAGTCAAAAACACCCACATTACTCCTTATCTTATCGAGAGTTAGCCAAATATTTGGATTGATTATACGCTAGAGGGATGAGACCCTAAGCTCACTTGGACAAACATGTCATTGTTTTCAACGGGCTGTCTGTTACTGTTCTGTCCTTCTGTCAACAACTAGCAACAACCGAGACTTTGTTATCATGGTGTCCCTTACTCACACTCATTCATTATCCCTCACTTTGCCAACTACTTTACTATGTGTCTTTCAAAGTTGTGAAGGGAACATAAGTAGAGATTTCCGAATAATTGTGTGTGTGTGTGTGTGTGTGTGTGTGTGTGTGTGTGTGTGTGTGTGTGTGTGTGTGTGTGTGTGTGTGTGTGTGTGTGTGTGTGTGTGTGTGTGTGTGTGTGTGTGTGTGTGTGTGTGTGTGTGTGTGTGTGCATTGCAGGATCAACTAAAGACACTAGAGATTGAGCTGGACGAAGAGAAGAGCAGTGTGGAGCTCCTCAATGACCGCATCACCCGTAGCAGAGAACAGGTAAACACACACACACACACGCACACAGTCCTGCAGAGAGACATGCAAAGCGAGCAGGAAGTATCGCCACTGTGGCACCGAGTCATACAATAGCACTGTGACCTACTTTAGCGGCCACTCCTATGCTCCCACAGTCTCTCTCTCTTAGTTGTTTTCCCTGACACATCTCCTCCCCTCCTTCCATCAGGTCGACCAGCTCCGCTCAGAGCTGATGCAGGAGCGCTCGGCACGGCACGACCTGGAGATGGACAAGAGCTCCATGGAGAGACAGGTGAAACGACAACATTGGACCTTTTGGTTTAGAAACCACACCGTGTGGACCCTTGCACTGGACATTTGGTTAAGCAATAAGCCACAAGAGGCCATGGTTTACTGGGATGTTGGAACAGCTAGGGGGCGGTGTTAGGCCCGACGCGGTGCCTAACTGTTCCAACATCCCTGTACATCATGGCCTCTTGTGGCTTATTATAAAACGGTTGCTATAGACTACAAAATAAACACACAGCAACATAAAATGGGATAATTTCTTGAAAACAATTCGGCATTCTTCCGCCAAGCAATATAGTTCCTCAAGACAGCAAAATGGTTGCCAAGCAACACAGGCTAGCATACAGGCTTTAGCATACAGGCGCATTAATACTAAAAATGAATTGTTATGCGGACACAGGTGTGAGTATTTTACCACTGCTTCGAGTCAAGGACCGGAACTATCCATTTATTTAAGACTTTTATAACATGCACTTGTTTGTTGCCTTGTACTTGTATGTTGTCCCACATGTGTGAACGCACCACAACGTTGGACCATGCAAGGGAAGTTATTTAAATTTAAGTGAATTGAAAAAAAACAACACAAAATGCTCACATGCAGGGAGCCCCCATCTTCGATTATTGCAGTCAAGTTGTATTTGCCTGTAACCCAACCGACCAAACCCAACCAACCGTGTCAACGGGACACAGAGACTCGTCTTGCCATATTGAAATGTATTTGGTGCTTCTTCTCCTTCCAGCTGAAGGAGTTGAAGTCTCGTGTGGCCGACATGGAGACGCCGTCGCGGCCCTCCGCTGGCATCGCTCTGCTGGAGAAGAAGGTCCAGGAGCTGGAAGAGACGCTGCACAGTGAAGAGAGGTAGGATCACACACACCCAGAAGACCTGGGTCCCCGGGTTCGATCCCGGCCAAGGCTGCCCTCTCTGAGTACCCTTGACTAATATGGCTAATTACCTGAATGATCTGCTATTTGTTATTTGCACACACACAGGATATATTTAAATCAATTGTAAAATCAATTGTATACAATAAAAGAGAAAAAAAAGAAAGATATTAAAAGAATGTCAAAATAAAATGGGTGGCAGGATAGGTTTTCGACTCCTAGCCGAAAGGTACAGGGTTCGATCCCCAATGTCCACAGCTTAACATCCTTGACCAAGTTTGTTAATTATATTTATCTGAATTCGCTGTTGGTCACTTTGGATAAAACTCATCTGCTAAATGAATAAATAATAAATGGGAAAAACACTCATAACAGGCTCTACACCTAGCCCGTTAGCGTAGCATTGATACGTGTAGTGCGTTTGTTGTGTATGTGCTCATGTGTTGTGTGTGGATGTGTGCAGAGAGAAGACCACCATCATGGCCTCCCAGAGACGGATGGAGAGGAAGCTGAAGGACCTCAACGCCACGCTGGACCAGGAGAGGAACCAGTCTGCAGAGCAGAAAGATCAGGTAACCAATAGCTTATAGCTATATATATTTTATTATACGCTTACCTTTTTAGTCTGACTTGTAGTGTATAAAAGGCAACACTCGGGCGACATTGGTCGGATTCAGCTAGAAAGAAAATGCAGACGTGTGTAAAACTTGATCCCCCCCCCCCCCTGCCCCCCCCCTAAGCTTTTCTTGTTTAGCACATAACTTTTGTACCCTCATGTCTTATTCTGGAACTTTCCCTTGTTGCCCTCTGACCCTCACCCCCTTCTCTGATCCTCACTCTCTCCCTCCCTCTCTATCTCCCCCATCTCTCTGACCCTCACTCTCTCCCCCCTACTCCCCCACTCCGCTCTCTCTCTCTCCCACCTCTTTTTCTCTCTCTCCCATTCCCCTCCCATGTTTCTCCTCTGTCTGTCTGTCTGTCTGTCTGACTCTCTCCCCCCATGTCTCTCTCTCCCTCCCCCCGGCCAGCTGTCCCTGCGCGTGAAGGCGTTGAAGCGACAGGTGGACGAGAGCGAGTGTGAGGTGGAGCGTCTGGAGGGCGTGAGGAGGAAGGGTCTCCGGGAGCTGGAGGAGCAGCAGGAGCAGAGGGAGGTGCTGCAGGCCAAGGTGACCGCGCTGGAGGCCGAGCTCAAGTAAGACGGAACAGACGACGACACCATATATAACTTTACCACCATGCATAACTTTACCACCATACTGAACTTTACCACCATGCATAACTTTACCACCATGCATAACTTTACCACCATACTGAACTTTACCACCATGCATAACTTTACCACCATGCATAACTTTACCACCATGCATAACTTTACCACCATACTGAACTTTAACTCACTCACTCACTAATAGCTGACGGATGGCTATGGCATTTATAACAAATTTCACTTAAAATCTTACCTACAGCATCTTTAACTAATAGATAGTGGAAGTTTACTTTTAAATGTCACACTCAACAGTTCTCAATAGTGAATGTGTTTTTTAGTTGAGTTGAGCTGTATGATCCACACATATTTAATGAGGTCAATACATCATTTATTTTAATACATCAAATAAATACGTAATTTCCACCAGATGGCGCCATGGACCTACTTAAATAACAAGCTGGGTTACCTGTGTCTGTAGCTTTACGCCTGTATATATTTCATGAATACAAACAAGTAAACCTCAAGCAATAATGTTATTAATGTTAATTTGAATAAGAGTTTTTAAGTCACAATGAAGTGTCTAAATTATTATTTTTCTGCTTTTGTTTTGTGTTTTTGTCCGTCAAGGCGCAAGGTTCAGCACACGCGGAGTTTGGTTCTGAGCTCGGTGAACCTCAGCTCAGAGGACGAAGATGGTTTCTATGACAACAGCAGCCTCGGAGGCATCCACGCCGAGAGCAACTTGCAGAACAGCAACTGCTAGAGGAAGGGAGGGAGGAAGGAAGGGGAAAAGAAAGATATAATTGGATATAGGGGTATTTATGTATTTTTTTTAAAGAAAAAGAATAAAGGAAGAATGGAGGGACCCGGGGGCCGGCGTTAAAATGTGATTGTATTCAGATTTTTAATACAAATCGAAATGCACATTAAATAAATATATTTTTTGGTCTTTCGAAAGACTCATATTTGTAATAGGTTGTTAAAGAGGCACCTCAGGGGTCAAGGAGTTTAGTGATATGACGTTGGATCAAGTAAAGTTGACATTGCTGAGCGCTACAGAACTGCAACAGTAAAACACTGAACAGCAAGCATGCTACAACTGCTGTGTAAAAAGGCTGTAATGATGTATTCTTGGCACATCACATGTTTTTAACACTGTTTAATTTCAGCTAAGTTATGAAATGAATCATTTTCTCACCCATTGTTGACGGACAAACATAAGGTTACTTGGAAAAACAGGGTTTTGTGTGTTTTGTTTAGATCGACATGCATGCATTTTTACTTTATATATGATATACTGGTAGTATTGTAGCAATCTGCATGCTTTATTTGGTACTTTTACTTTCCTTAAGAAATCATTAAGAATATTCAGATTTTGTTCCTGCATGAGTTGGAAGCTTGTACTGCTCATTAACCAAAATACCCAACTACATTTGTGTTTTGTTTGCTGTCAACAACCATTGTGTTTAGCCTCAGCATGTTGTATACATTGTTGTAGCCGGTGGAGAGGTCACAATAGTATTGGTTGTCAATGTATATCAGGAGTTTAGATCTAAGCTTGTTTTGTACACCTGACTGTGACGGTGATGAGGCATTTTTTAACTGAGCCTCTATTTTTTACACTTGTACTGTTCATATAATCCCGTAATCAAGACAATCACAGGTACGTCACCCGAATTTTATGTAGCCCTATTTTAGAAGAATACTTTTTCAGAAGCTTTTATAACTGGACGGAAATGAGTGCGGTGAGCTGTTTTCTGTTTGTATTACTAGCCTGTGTGCATGTTTTCACTGAAAAGCCTTAAACATGATTGTGTTTTAATTGTAGATGTTGTTTTGATCTTAATGTCATAGATGTTCAGTGTTGTCCGTTTTGGTGTTGTCTTCGTGATGTTGCTGGGTTTTTTTTTTTTTTTAAGTGAATTGTGTGAATGCCAAGATGTGAAGTGGAATTGACATTCCTGTTTGAAGTGTTGTTGCTATAGGCTACACATTTTCTGTTTTTGTCTTTTGTTTTATCTTGTTGTATATTCATTCTGTGTGTTATTAGATTGTTGAATGCATTTCTCATGAGATTATTACCTTTAAACATGTCACTTTTTAAATGTATTTTTACTGTATCTCAAAATTCTTATTGAGTAGACATACATATTCACAATGTGCTGTTAACAATTAGTGCAATGTGGTTCCATGCTTGGTACAATTTTTCAGCAGCTGTTATATACCAGATTTATATATTTCAAATACATTTTGGACCCAGTGCAAACAAATATAACATTTATTGTGTTTTACAAGTGGATTACTTTAATTTGATTTGACAACAATATAAACAATATCATCAAATGTAGGCCTATTTTGACTTTGGTGTTTTTACCATTACTGAGGAATTTACACTTTCAATCCAGTAATTCTCATCCCACTATGCACATGTAAAACTGTAGAAGCACATTATTCAATTAATGTTTTAATGGCGTACAAGTAGGCCCTTCTTAAATTATGAATTGTTTATTAAGTTTTGTATATGTTGGGTGCCTCATGTATTATTTTGGGATCCATGTTGACAGTGCTTAGCACTGCTAAACGCTGTCATGACTAGAGGCTCTCTCCTGAGTGTTTGTGGTGATGGCTGGTTTATCCTGTGTGTCTTGATTGCTCTCATGCACCACAAGCCTCACCCAGCCCCAGATTCGAAGGCTGTAAACCAGCTATCCACCACACACACTCCACACATGTATATACACTGGGGAGCAGAAAGGAATGTGCTTGTATTGTTTTCATGCACATAGTGTTCCCAATCACTGCTAGTTGGCAGAGTCACTTCTTGGGAGGGCCGAGAGAGACGGAGAGGGTGGAGGAGACACTAAAGTCTGTATGTTGATTGATTTTAAAGAGATGATGGAAAATGAATGTATTCAATAATATTCTGTTTACAAATTGTTATCAAATATATTCATTTTCTTCCAAAAATGAATGAAAGTGTAACATTGTGCTTGTAGAACATTGTCAAACCTGTCTCCCCTTCTCTGGGGTTAAAACATGGCTGCTCCTCTCTCTCTCCCTCAGAGTGACTCTGGATCAGACATGCTTACTTAAGTTACTCGTCAAACAATCAATTTGTTGAAAAGCAGATTGAAAACTTGGAGAATAATCATTCTTATTAAACAATGAAAACCTATATACTATGTCGAAATAATGTCATTGAAAGTGCCTTATTTTGCTGCAGAAAAGCCCACACTCCCACAAGAAATGTAAGAATGCTTATAGGAAATAAAATAGGAAATTACCACATTAGCTTTATACTACAATGTCCTCCTCTGTTTTATAGTCCCCAAGCCTTTAGTAGCCTGGCTGACTATCTAAGGACGAGAGCTGTGTGTTACTTTAGCCCTGTGTACTGCCAAGGCACCTTAATCTCTTTAGTGTAATTACTGGAGACATCAGGCTATTATCATGTCTTTAACCCTCTCCTCTAGAGCTATTGCGTCTCCTTTCCAGGAGTTTAGCCTACAAGCTTTCCTCATTATGTGCACTGTTAGCGCATGTTGATCATTATGGAGGAAAAACAACATGTGAATAATGGTCCCCAAAACAATTGCATACACGTAATTACAGGATTGAACAGGGATTAAACAAGATAGGTAATTGTTTTGGTAGTTTAATGTTATAGGATGAAAATGTGTTTTGCTGGAGGAAAGCCAACCGTACGCATGAGAACATAAAGGCCTATAGTAGTCATTGAGAACCTGTTGTGAGCAACCAGTGCTGCCAGAGGCTAGGCCATACTGAAGAAATGAGCACATATATCATTTGCCCTTGCACAGAGCCCAGTGAATGTCATGCAGAACATACCGTACCAGCCTACTATTATTGTATTAATGTGTCTTACATAGGCCATAGGCCTACTGACAGATTAGGCTTGGGTTTGCCGGGGTGAGTATTGCAAATACAAAGCATATTTACTTTTGGGCTGGGTTGCAGTGAACTTTCTTTTGACTGTGGTTTACCTTTTACCTTTGCCTACCCAAGTGGTTTGTAGTCGTTTTGTGTCTGGAAAATGAATGGGCTTACCTAGGCGGGTGTTGCTTCCTGGGCTTAGTGCAATGTGGTGATCTAAATACCAAAATACCACAACAAGTGTGTTCTTCTTATGGCCTGTTTTAGATGATCCTTGCTTATTTTCGTAACATCCACAGGAAATGTCTCGTGTGTTTATTAAATCACTTTTTTTTCTTTTTCTCCATTTACACACCGTCTGTAGGCTAGGCTTTCTCCCCCCATAATATAAATCTTCTGGTCATGTGGTCTATAGGTGGTCTATCTCTGCCAACACCACGAAAGGGGAAAGAGTTCAGCTGTGTCATTCAGATAGAAGTGAGCCTAAGTAGCAACTAGGCTCTTAATCTATCAGACACCTGACAAGACTGTTATCAAGCAAGTCTCGGCTCACACCTATCTCCCATTTGTTGCCCTGGCTGAGAATCAACTCCTGTGTCGTGTTACTTCTGCAGTTAAGTGTCGACGGCCCATTGAAGATGTCCATTTTTGGATGAGCAGTGAGGGTTTTTCTTTTCATCTTCGTACGAACCGAGAATACAAATAGTACAGAACAGCATATGGGATCAATGTGGAAGAAGATCAAACGAGCTACTGAGGACAAAATGTCCTGGGTAAACACCCATATGAAATATCTACCAGATGGCGGGACCAACTTCCACAAGGTGAGGCCATGAGGAGGTCATGACTATATGGCAGGTAAAAAAAATAAAAGTCAGGGTTACATGTACATTGCTTGGAGGGTAGATGCTTACCTGGCAGGTAATAAAAAGACAACATTTAGACCCTGCTCTACTACTTGCTGTAAAGCAGTGATTCTCAAAGTGGGGTCCGGGGACCGCTGGGGGTCTGTGACATATGGTCAAGGGGTCCGCAAAATAATTAAGAAAACTCCTACGTCATTTATAAAAAAAGAAATAATCGAAAAATAAAACAAGTCATTTTTTTCAAGGGAAAGTTAATTGAGTCATGGTGATACTAGATCACTATTTATTAATACATTACATTCATGAACATATTAATGTATTAATACAATTAATTGTCAAAACAGGACAATTAATTGAAAAAGATTGAGAAACCCTGCTGTAAAGGGCACCAGGCCCTATAGCCCAAGTTATGAGTTATGAGTCAAGTGTCTTGTTGCGCTTACCACGTGTGTTGTCCGCGTCTCGTCTGCGCATGCGCGCAGGTAGAAAGTAGAGACGCCGTCCCGGAGGAGGGAAGAGGCGAGGCGGGGGACGCACGCAGAGGGCATGCGGTGCTCTCCTGTGTGGACGTGGACCTGTGTTTTGCCAAAGCTGTTGGTCTGTGTTGTGTGTCCACTGAGTTGTTAGTTGTTGCCTAACCGGTTGTGATGCTGAGGAGGCTGAAGGGTTGACCTGCTCTGTCCTCCATGTCTGCTCTGCTGGGAAGATGAGAGGTGGTCGTGGTGGTGGTGGTGGGGTCACGTCCAGGACTTATGTGAGTGATGCGTTTAAAAACGTTTGTTTTTCTAACTTTTTTATTTTATTTTATTTAATTTTTGGACGTGTGGGGCCATATTTTATTCGTCCATAGATTGTAGACGTGGCGAGCCAACTGCAAGTTGAATTGCGGTAAGGTTCATGTTTTCAATATTAACTCATTAATTTCATCGCGGCAGTGTGATGGCGATATTTAATTGATTATACGTTTTATTGATTTAATATAGGCTATAATACTCACGACTTGACGATTTATTAGGAAACATTGTTGGTCCATTATCATAGTGTAGGCTTACACCACAGAGCTATATACTTGCCATCTTTTCCCCCCAAGTTAGACAGAAAAGCAACAATAATCTACTAACTAAACAAGTATAAAATATAATATTTAGAAGATTTAGGTAGAAATGTATTTTTGATTCTATATTTGCAATCACTTCTTTCATCAAATAGTTTCAAGCAGTATAGGACTGAACTTGCCTCAGCTATACAGGCAGGTTAGTAGCCTACTAGTCAGCCAATACATTGAGCCATGTGCGTTTAGGCCTATTGAATATGCATAATATTCAATACTTTATTCAGAATATTACCAGTTCATGGCTGACTGCATGACTCCATTGGTCCTTTCCCTTTGGGAGACTGTGGGACAATATTTATATCTATAATGTACCCCCTGTAGGATGACACCATCATCTATCTTTACTCTTCCGTGATTTCCAACCCTTAACTCCTTCTACATCTCCCCAAGGGATGTTGGATTTATGGTGTGTTTACGATGTCAGATCTATATATATAGTATATCGAGTTGTATGATAGAGTAATATACTACTTTTATATCAGCCTATTGTCCTCAGCACAAAGCAGTGGGAGAAGTTGGACCACTGGCTTGGTCAACCCTGTATTCAGAAGTAGTCTTTTGAATCTAATTCATGCTTATCATTCAACATGCATGAGGTATCATTGTTTTCATTATTTTGATCAACACTGATCAAAATAATTACTTTAACTTACTGCTCAACACATATTGTTATTGTTATGATGGATGGAGAGTGGACTGCAACTTATTTAGTTGCAGTCTGAGGCTACGTTTCAGAGTTTTCAGTGTCGTGCCAAGTGTAAAATACTGACCTGCCATTTAAGAATCCATAATTTACAGTTTTAATTGTCGATTGTCAAACCAAAGAAGCTGTTTTTGATGTAATGTATTTTTGTGCAGCAACAGGCTGGTCCATGAACTCACTAAACAGGAAATACCATACTGTAAAATCATTATTACTGCTGAAAGATCTTATCTAACAGTTTACAGTATTTCTGTGTTCCTTCATAACCATTTACCATAACTGGCAAATGGTTACAGAAAGGTTCGATAATTTGACACAATTTTAACATTACAATACAATAATGAGGGCAGTAGAGTTCATAGTAGCGAGTTATCCCTAATGGGTGCTTGGTTGTTCACACTGTGATATCAACCACTAGTAGTTTTTCCATCCTCCATCATTAGCATCTGACTGAGTTATTTACAACATAACACTACACTCACCAATGCCAGTTGCAAATTAATATATATATATTTTTTTTACTTACTGACTTATACTCCTGTTAAGGGCTGCAAAATGAACTATTATATTAATCGAAAGATTGTGATATTATACCTCTGAAATTAGCCAAATGTGAAAGGTCACAAAAGACAAACAAACCATTACAACACAATTACTTTATTTTATTTTTGTATGCACAGTATGAATACACGCAGTCACACACATCATTAGCTTGATTGTGTCACCTGTCCCCGCCTGTGTATTTAAGCTCTTTGTTTGCCCAGTCTGATCTGTCTGTCCTGTAGTTATCCCGGTCTAGTCATTAGTTATTGATCACCCCTTTTGTTTAACTCTAGATAAGTCTGCCAGTTTTTTAGTTTGTTGCTTTTGTTCATTGTATTTTGTGTTGAAGAATTTAAGAAAATACCTCTTTTGTTCAAACCGTCTTTGAGTCTGCATTTGAGTCGGGAACCTGATCCTTAGACCTGTGACTTTTGAATTGCACTTTGAACATATGAGACTTAAAACATATAAGATAAGAGAAGATACACCTTTATTGTTGTGTTTTCAAAATATGCAAATATAACTATTATGTGGGACGGCCCCTGGCAAGTCTGCAGTTGTTTTTATTGCATTGAAGTATGTGGAGTGCGATTGTATTGAGTAGAAAGACGTAAAAATGTCACCTGTTGGGGGTGTCATTAAAATGGCTTGGCTTGGTGGTGTTACCTGTGACCTTGTTCACTTCACACTATACAATTATATAATACATATACAATCAAGTTTTAACTTGAGGATGATGTAACTGCAGCTCTGCAGGCTTTAAATGTGATTTGTGAAGTGACTAACAGGGTAATTACAAAGCGGCACAGTTTGTAAGTGTGGTGTGTCAAAATGTATTCACCTGCACATTACGAAAACCTGCACTTAAGGTCTGCCAAAAAAATAAGGCATAGGGCGTTATTCACTCCAACCACAACATTCACATTGGCATAATTGTTTGAACAGTACATCGCATTATATAATATGTAATCATAGATGATTAAAACGCAAGGTTAAGTAAAACATTTAACGAGGAAAACATCGCCTAAATGGAATGCACATAGGACCCACGCCAGGATAAATAATAATAAACATCTGGAGATAAACAGGGCCACACACACACACACACACACACACACAGGATTTGTTTTTTTTGGCACTTCGTAGCACTGAGACACGAGATGCTTGGTTTCTGTTTGCACAGTTCACAGAACTATTTAATACACTACAAAACGATTGCTCCCATACCAGTTCATACTGCACACACTGAGACCCAATCCACCAAACATTCCTCACCCCTCTGCTACCAACAGACGACTACGCACTCTCACAGTGCTGGAGAATATTACAGTTACCATGACGCCCTCCTTCCTTTCATTAATAATAGCTCTGAATCTGGGATTCTTTTAATTGTTTGAATTTTGTCATCTAATATTCAACTCATTTTATCGAAACAAAACTAACGATGTGGGAGTCTATGTACCCTGGCTTGCATCTCACAACACCGGCGAGTGGTAAAAGTGGATCACTTAGCTGGAATTGTAATCTTATCGACTGGAAGAAGAATTCTTTCAGCTGACTCACCTCGTCCACCGGGTCTCTGGCCTTGCTCTGGCCCTTTGGCCTGTAGCAGTCAAGGCTAGAGTGTGTGTGTTGTGTGTGTGTGTGTGTGTGTGTGTGTGTGTATGTGTGTGTCTATGCGTATGTGGACTTGTGTGTGTGTGTGTGTGTGTGTGTGTGTGTGTGTGTGTATGTGGACTTGTGTGTGTGTGTGTGTGTGTGTGTGTGTGCGCGTGTGTGGACTTGTGTGTGTGCCTGTGTATGTGTGTGTGTGCGTATCTGGACTTGTTTGTTTGTGTGTGTGTGTGTGTGTGTGTGTGTGCGTATCTGGACTTGTTTGTTTGTGTGTGTGTGTGTGTGTGTGTGTGTGTGTGTGTGTGTGTGTGTGTGTGCGTATCTGGACTTGTTTGTTTGTGTGTGTGTGTGTGTGTGTGTGTGTGTGTGTGTGTGCTGAATGGGCAGGGCTGCTGTTGGAGCCTCACCCCCTCTCTTCCATGTAAGGAGAGCCAGAAGCAGCTCTGTTTTTCTTCCCCCACACGCTTAGTCACACACAGAGGCAACGTCTGACTGTCTCTTCAGCCCGGCTCAGTTCGTCAGCAGCAACAAAAGAACACGTCGCCAGACGCAGTCTACTGTGTGGGGTAAATACTGAACTCGCTGAACTAGGAATGTATGTGTCTGGGTTTTTTTGCGTTGGTTTAGTATGCTTTAATGTTAATGGTGTGTGTGTGTGTGTGTGTGTGTGTGTGTGTGTGTGTGTGTGTGTGTGTGTGTGTGCGTGTGTGTGTGTGCGCTTGCTGGCTACGACCGTCGTTTTACATAGAAACAACAACGTTCTGCTGAACGTTACAATATGAAGGTGAAATATAGGAACGGAATTTGGCTTTTTTTCGCTCTTCATCGAAATGACTCAATTTTAATATTTTCATATTCAGCCCAGGTGTTTAAGACATAAGTTTACCTTCACGCCATGCCTCTATTCAGTAAACCGGTGCTTGTATTTGCTGTTTGTATTGATATGACAGTGATCTAACACCGCACGTCACTAACCAGATGACGCTTTTCAAATACCGTCTGGGAGTCAACGTCAGTCAGGAGTTGCTCATCACGAAGCTGGGGTGAAAGGTTTCATCCCTTCCTGGCATTTATGTACCTGTAAACTGGTAGATTATTA
The DNA here is from genome assembly GCA_030340625.1 of Merluccius polli. Lineage (NCBI taxonomy): Eukaryota > Metazoa > Chordata > Actinopteri > Gadiformes > Merlucciidae > Merluccius > Merluccius polli. Next base: position 37,721 of record JAOPHQ010005162.1, read on the forward strand.
CTGTATAGCTTGTTGTCTTCCAATACTCCATGTTACAATGTGTAACTACGCAGCGCTGACTGCCGTGGTTAGTGGTTCAGCAAACTCCCCAGTAGTCTCAACATGTCATTTAGTTTTCACGGTCCACTAGGCCTTCATACAGTGTTTGCTCTCCTCTGTGTTTTCTTTACTCCCGTGCCATCTTAGGCTAGACTGTGGCATGAGTAAATAGCTTGGTGATTCACAGGGACCTGTGTTGATATCTCATCAGGGAGCAGACTTAACGGTGTGGCACATGATGTCATTCCCCTAACTGGCAATTCACAGAATCACAGAAGAATTCATCGCCCCTTTTGTAGGTCCTGCGAGTGCCAACTAACCGCTGTTGGTTTCGGTATGATGTGTTCACTGGCGGTGGGAAAATGGGAAATAGTTGTTCTCGTCCGTTTTGTTGAATCACCATTTCTGTGTTTGACTATACTTCCCTTTGCCCTATAAAGGGCTACGGGGGGCTGACAAAGCAGCACGGTAGCTACACCGCCGGCCTTTGTGTGGCCGCGTTCCCCACGAGGTGTACTGTATCATGGAAAGAGGCCGGGGTCTCAGGAGACAGAGATAAGCTACCGGTGGTGTCCCAGTAGACCAACCAAAAAAGGCTGAGCCATGGGAAGACATTTAATATTTTCCGAGCCACCTGATGCTTTCAGTGCTCACGTGTCATTGCGTGTTTATTTCACAAGCGCACCTTTATTTTCTCGTGCGGTACGGGTGTCATTTTCAATTGATACCTCGGTACTGAAAAGGCCGTAGCGTGCTGTGTGAATGTTTAGACCCTCATGTCATGCAGGGTGTATGAATAACAAAGCTAAAGGAAGCTGCTTGCCACAGAGCACGCAAAGGCCAAAGTCAACACAGACTAGACTAGTTCTACTGGTAACATATCTAGAATAGAACAGGACAGAATAGGATATAAGAAACCTTCAGCTTTCCAAAGTGCCTCTGACCTGGGGCTGCACATATATTCATGTTTGTCCTGCGTTGCGTTTTTTCCCACTAACTAGGAGAAAATCCCCAGAGGGCTTCATAAATAAACAACGTGTTTGCGGTTTGAATGTCACGTAGCGCGAGAATAGCGTGCGTGGAGATCGGGGAACATTGTGTCTTCATGAGAAGAAATGTGTGTGGATAGCGCCACACCTTCCAGGGCGTGTCTCTCTCTCTCTCTCTCTCTCTGTGTGTGTGTGTGTGTGTGTGTGTGTCTCTCTCTCTCTCTCTCTCTCTCTCTCTCTGTCTGTGTGTGTGTCTCTCTCTCTCTCTCTCTCTCTCAGTCCTGAGGCTACCACTCCCTCACCGCAGCGTTGGGCTGCCACTCAAAAACTCAGCTTTGATGGTTTTGTTCCTAAGCCTAACTGATGGGGAACAAGGCAAGGCGCTGTCCCCTGGGGAAAACCATTTGGCCCTTGGCCTGTCACTCCAAAGTGATATAATTTCACGTATGTCATTGTCACTGTTAGTTAAAACGACTGCTGTCTTCTTTGATATATACTCCGCATTTTACACATTCCAGACGCAGGAATATTCACACATGTGCGTGAGGTTGATATGCTCTCGTTAATATAGTATTGAATTGTCACATGGGCGATCTGCCTGACCTATACCTAAACATATGCATGCACCACACATGTACACGCGCACACGCACGCACGTGGACCACACATACACACCTTCTGAGAAGAACCAGTGACCTCAGACGGTATTCCAGACCTGTACAGACCAGCTGTTTATTTCTTTAAAGCAGGATGTGAATAAGAGCCCTTATCAAACCCTGGCAGAATGAGACAGGTTTTATACGATTTTTATTTTCCACATACCTTTTGCACATGAAGATTAAAAGTTCGATAATGAGGATTGTCTATCAAAGGAGCTGTTCTTGGTTCAAATTGAGGGTAGTGTGTGGAGGTCCTTTAATATGTGAACCAATATGTTTGAATACATGTTTTCATTTAATGGATTTTAATAGAATCATTGTAATGGAAACAATTTACTGAATGACTCTTAGGATATTGTTAATATTTTATGTTTAAGTGTATAAAATGGTGGTAGTCTTTATTGACCACTTGAAGCGTATTGATGATAACTTGAGGTTTGGTCAAACGTGAATTGAAAATGTGAATACAAAAAAAATGCAAAGTAACCATAGCAATACTTTTAGTGGGAGCGTTTTAAGTATAACCGATGATGGTTGCTGAGGTCTGCCAAGACCAAAATCTCCCACCACAACAGTTTCTTCCCTACAGCAGTAAGCCTCTCACAAAAACACCGTAACGCCATAACACAGGGAAGAGATCTTGCGATAAGATTTCAAGATATAAAAAACCCCCCCGATATTTACAAGCAGGCTGTTTTTGCTGCTTACTTTGACAGAATGGCATAGGCTTGTAGAAATGAGAACTTAAATTACCATAACTCAATTACCATCAAATACACACAAATGTGATATCGTGAAGAAGAAGAAGATTTCCTTTGTTAATCCCACATTGGGGAAATTCTTTTTATCACTCAACTTTTTATACACACACACACACATAGGCCTGAAATACACGCACACACGCACATACAGACAGGCCTATAGACATGCAAGGAGAGATGGTGGAGTGATAGGCTGTCACGTAACAGCAGCGCCAGGGAGCAGTTAAGGGTCCGGTGCCTTGCTCAAGGGCAACACGCTTATTGTTACAACACAAGACTGTGTCACGCAGAGAATATTGTCATATACGTACGTATACCAATACTCACAAGAGTACAAGTATTTATAGTTATTTTGTCTGAACAAAATGATGGTGCAGATCGACCGTATGAAGCAGCTCTCTGTTGGGGAACATGTTGAGGAGTCATTACACCCAAACAAGTTTTTAGAAATTGTAAATGACCCAAAATAAACATGTTATGGTGATGGCATTAAAGTGAAAGCCTTAAAGAGCCTTGACAACAATCTTAAATAACCGCAATTCAGTTGATGTCCTCAACTGTGGATGGTGTCCAGAACAATCACAGCATAGTTTGCATACTTTGCCATAGCTCTCCATGTTTCTTTATATTCAGGAGCGAGACGCTATATGTTGCACCTGGTGGGAGATTTAACGCTGAATGTGACGCATTGCATTGTTCGAAAAATACCGACCAAGGCCGAATTATTCAACTGTTGCTGTGTACTTCAACTTCCTGTTTTCCATTTCGACTTCCTCAACACAACTCCCTCAAAAGCATACATATAAAGGAGACTTAATTATCTATACAACAAGATTGTTTTTGATGTACTGCTGAGCTATTTAAAAAAAAAAAAAAGTTTTATATTGCCATAGCAACACCAATCCACTGTTGCACGACGCTCCGACACCACAGGTGGTGGTATTTTTGGCCCTAATAGGCTGCAGTAGTTAAACTTTTCCAGTCTCTAAATGGACAGTGTGCTCAGTACCATTATACAGCAGGACAGTGGGAAGCTCCATGCTCGGTTTTTTCCACATAGACACATGGTTAGTGTCTATGATGTTTTACAACCTGACCACGTACAGCACCCACACTTGACCTTTTCTCCAAGACAGTTTTATGGCTTTGTCATTCCTTTCACTGCTGTTTATCCTTTACTTCCCTGACGTCCAGCATCTCGCACATTTTCGCTGCGGTGTCTGTCCGCTCTTTATCTCTTCCCGAAAGCCCTCAAAGTCACACATTCCTGTTATGAATTCCCTCCATGTTTCATTTCAGGAGGAAAGGAGGAAAGGCAGACGGTCCAGCGTTAGCTCACAGAATTGCGGTCACTTGCCCGAAACTCCAGAAGAGCCGTGTACCAAGGTGAGAGAAATTAAATTAACTTAATTAAATCAAAGAGATAATAAAACTACCTAAAATCAATAATTAGTTCATCAACAACTCACCCCTTTGATCTTTGGAATCAAGCCAGGAGAGACGGTTACCCAGACCGGAATGGTCCCTTTTAGTTATTACAACTAATTACATTCATCAAGCAATTACACATTCCAGCGATAAATCATGAACGAGCTTGTCTGCCACCTTGTCAGTCCTGCCCTTGCTGAGGTGCTCAAAGTACACTGCGTGGGCTAATGTTTACACTTACGCTTACGCTTTAATATAATAAAAATGATTTTTCTCTCCCCCTTTTATGGACATTAGGAAACCGGTAACGCTGTTTCAACACTCGAGGAACGCGGTTTGGATCGGCCTCAGACAGCCCAGCCAATCACACCTGCGGATGAGCAGGTAGAAATCATTAAAGTGAGTGTCGGGACGTCATCGCCGTTGATCATTACCACCGTGTCGTTATACTACCAGGAATGTGGCAGCTGCCGACCGTGATGCATAAAAACATCCTGTTCTCTTCACGAGCGGTTAACCTATCCTCTCCTCTCGTAGGTGTACCTCGAATCTCGGCGACCAGGAGCGGAGCGCCACCGGGAGAGTGTCAAGATGCTGACGGACGAGGTGTCGCAAATTCAGGAGGTGGGTGACACCTGACCGCTTGTGTGTGTGTGTGTGTCTGCTTGTCTCTTTGTATTTTTCGTTATAAGGTCTCACACGCGCACACACACACACACATCCACACAGGGGAGGGAAATTCATATTACTGGCTCCGACTCTGTCACCTCTCTTATTTTCATTTTGTATACTTCAACTTCCCACAGGTGCGGTACTGCCTGAAGACTCTCAGGGCTCAGATGGCCGCCAGACAGAACCAGAACAGCAACCACAGCAAGGTAGGGGGACACCACCAAGCACTCTGGACAGTGAGCTCACAACACATATCACTCCGTTCACTCATCAATCACTGTGCGGTTTTTCTATTCAGTATCCAGCCAATGGCTACAGAGACATCGTGTCAAACCAGCTGCCAATCCCTAATGGAAAACCGGCTCAGCATGACTCAGAAGATCTGGTATGCTCAATTCCTCACCTTGTGTATTATGGATTGTTTAAGACTAAACTTCACACACCTTAGTGGTAGCGTGTATCCGTGAAGTTTCAGTTTGAATGCAATCGGATCACTATGCAAATGGTAGGGTTAAGTTTCATTACAGAGAAATAATGTATGCCGAAATCACTCTTGCCAACTGTCTGCTGTTTTTTTTACATACATGGATACATCATCACCCATGCGCAGACACACACACAGTATCCAATGAATGTATCAGCCTGAGTCAAGTTCCTGCTATCCATTTGTGAAGGTGGATAGCAGGTGAAAGTCCACTGTTTGAAAGCATGGCATGATCTGCTTAAATCAGTTATTTTGGTTTAACAAAACTTTAAAGAATTACTGTCTTTGACAGATGACATCATTAGCTTCTGTGTGTGTGTGTGTCTCTCTCTCTCTCCCTGTCAGCCATTCTCTCTCCCTCTCTCTCTCTCTCCATCTGTCATCATTACTGTCTTATCTCTGTTTCTTACTTTCCCTCTCTCTCTCTGTCTGGCTTATCTCTCGATCTCATGCTTTGTCTCTATCTGGCGTTGTGTTTGCGCTACCTCTGTTCCCCCTGCCCTTCGGGGTCAAGTATTTTGCAAGTGTAAAGTGGGTCAGACGTGTCAGTTTCTGTCTGCCCTCTCACCCCCGCCACGCCCACCCCCACCCCCTCTCAGGTCAACGATAACCAGGATGAGAGCGTGAAGCTCAGGGAAGCAACCAGGCGCCTGCACGTCCAGCTGAAGGAGGCCGAGAAGAGACACCAGGAAGAGAGGGACAAATTGCAGGTCCGCATTTAATCCAATGAAAGACCTTCATGGCGATATGACTCACTGAGCTTGTCGGCTCCCTTCTAGTTTTTAAGATGTCGTGGAGTAAAAGTATACAGGGAAATAGGCAAGGGAAGGCAACTTTATTTATATAGCACATTTCATACACGAGGCAGACTCAAAGTGCTTCACGTAAAAACATGTCATACAATAAAATGAAATTATAAAATGAAAAGTGCAGCAAAATTAAAAGTGCAATATAGTTATGATTTAGCAGAAGGCTAAAGTGAACAAACATTTTTAGTCTTGATTTAAAAGTAGTCACAGTTGGGGCAAGTCTTAAATCTTCAGGAAGTTTATTCCAGCTATTTGATGCATAGTAACTAAATCCTGCTTTCCCATGTTTTGTATTGACTCTGGGGACCATTAACAGATTGGTTCCAGATGATCTTAGCGGTCTCGAATGCTCCTGTAGTGAAAGCACCTCAGCGATATATTTTGTCCCTAAGCCATGTAGTGATTTATAAGTGAGCAGTAGTATTTTGAAGTCAATTCTCTGACATACGGAGAGCCAATGCAAGGATTTAAGGATTGGTGTAATGTGTTCAAATGTTTTGGCCTTTGTTAAAAGTAGCATCCTGAACAAGCTGGAGCTTGTTCAGGTCTTTTTTCAGAAGACCTGCAAGGAGATCATTACAGTAATCTAGCTTACTGATTATAAAGGCATGTACAAGTTGTTCTAGGTCTTTTGGGGACATGAGTCCTCTTAGTCATGTTATGTTTTTAAGGTGATGATAGGCCAATTTTGATATGGCTGTTGAAATGTAGATCCAAATCCATGATAACGCAGAGATTTCTGGCTTGGTTTTTGGTTGGCAAGGACAGAGAGTGAAAGTGTAGGGTAATGTCTTGTTTAGCAAAACAAGACATTACAAGACATGTCTTGTTTAGCAAACAATTATCAATTATTATTATTAAACAATTATCTCAGTTTTATCCTTATTTAATTGGAGGACATTTTGGCACATCCGGTCTTTGACTTGCTCAATGCGCTGGCACAGCAGATCTATGGGGCGATAGTCATTTGGTGATTTTGAGATTTGAGTGTCAGCATAGCAATGGTAATCAATATAATTATTTTGCATGATTAGCCCTAGCGGGAGAATGTAAAGGTTGAATAAGGACGGCCCTAGGATTTAACCTTGGGGGACTTTGCACGTCACGTTAGTTAGTTCAGATACATAGTTGCCAATGGAAATGAAATAATTCCTGTCTTGTAGATATGACCTGAACCAACTTCAGACTGTGCATGAAAGCTCTACCCAGTTTTCCAACCTGTCCAAAAGTATTGAGTGGTCAACAGTGTCAAATGCAGCGCTGAGGTCTAATAGCATTAATATTTGAATTTTGCCGGAGTCAGTGTTAAGACGGATGTCATTTACAACTTTGATAAGAGCAGTCTCAGTGCTGTGAAGAGGTCGAAATCCTGACTGGAGGTTATCGTAGCCGCCAGTTGAGGCCAGGAAATTATTTAGTTGCTGGAGAACTTTCTTAATGATTTTACTTAAGAATGGTAGATTTGATATCGGTCTGTAGTTGTTAGTTATAGAGGCATCTAGGCTCTGCTTTTTTAAAAGGGGTTTAATAACTGCAGTTTTCAAGGCTTGGATTGGAGAGAGCTGTTAACTATCTGCAGTACTATTTCTAGCAGTCAAAAACATTCTTAAAGGTCTCATTTCATCGTTTTTTTCGTTAATTTTGCAGTGGTCTCTAGTATTAATGAATGCCCTGTGAGCCGGTTTTGGTGAAAAAAAATGCTCTGGTGCGCCTGTTTCAGGCTGTTCTAGTTTGGAGGAGGAGGTGGGCGGGGAAGAACGAGAGGTTTTCGGCTCTTACTCATGAATCTTCATGACATTTAAATGACTTGCCTCTGATTGGCTAACAGGACTGTCCGTCACAGTGATGTTAGCCAATCAGAGGCGAGTGATCCCTCTAATGCGTTATCAACCATAGACATCTTATACATATGTTACTATATACATCCATTAGATATATTCATGATATAAGATGTCTATGTTATCAACACGACAAATCACCACAACGTCACAACAACAATAAACGTTCTTCCGGGTGGCAAAAGACGAAGCGTTCTCCGATGGCAGAACTAGTAAACAAACCCCTCCATATCATTTGACAGGGCAGAGCGATCGAGAAAACAGTACATGGCTTGAATGAATGATTTTCTTCTTGCGCTACGTGACGTCTCATTAATTCATACGGGTATGGGAAGTCTCATTAATATATTACGACGGAGTATTAGGGCCACATTAAAAAAAAAAAATTCATTAAATCACGAGAATAAAGTCGTAAATATTGAATTAATTACGAGAATAAAGTCGTAAATATTGAATTCATTACGGCTACACTATAGGCTACACGGTAAACGTTTATTCTACGGTTGTGCTCACTGAGCAAACCCAGGTTTAAGGCAGCCTACAGGATAACGTGTGTTACATGTTGTTTCAGAAGTCGGGGTATTGCTGGACTCTTTCGCGTCTATCTCCGGAACGGAAAATGATAGCGACGTAATACTTTTTATTAATGAAACCGAGAGATGCAGCATTTAGAACTTACAACTTCAGATCAACAACGATGTTTTTAACTATGTAACACTGTTTACAGTAGCCGGCTGGATCGCTTCAGTGGAAGCCGCTCTCTTATCTTGACGCCTATTGTTTACAAACATTCTGAAATGCCGTATACTGTTTTCCTGAGGGCGGTCTCAAGCCAAGGTAGGCGAGGTCATGAATATTCATACACATTCATATGTCAGACTGTTGGGCTTTTTCTCACTTCCTCGTTTCTGACTTCCTCGTCCGTCTATGTTCTAACATTGGCTAATGCATGCAATGGGGGTAGAAGAACGTTTTCCACGTGCAGCATGCATATGCAACTAGGAGTGACCCATCATATTCCAAAAGGAGCAAGTAAAAACGGTTTACCGGTGAAGGAGACCTTTAAAGAAGCTGGTAGGCTGGCTTAAGTTGTAAAAACAAAGTTTTTGGAAAGTTGGAAACGGTGACTGCTTAACTGTCACCGTTTCCTCAAGAGTTACATAATAATAAAGTTACATAAATAATAAAGTAAAGTACCAAAGCCTCAACATAGTTTTAGGGTGTGCTTGAGTAGTTCTCATGGCAATTGGACACTCCATTCTTATGTTGGTAGATGATTTTCTGTGGTTAAAGTCTTACCCAAAGTCTGCCCCACATAGTCAGAGGCTGAGTCATCCAGAAACATTAGTCACATGGAAACAATATTTGAGACAAGTATTACAGCGTTCACTTCTGGGCACAAAATTAGCACCAGCAAGTCATATGCAAGCAAAAACAATTGTATTCTATTGAGTGGCTGGTCAAATCTGAACATTCACTAGCCATTTGGCCGGTGGACAAAAAAGTGAATTTTGCACCCTGGTTCAAGAAAATGTTCAACTTTATAGCCAACTAATGAGATTAATGAGTCGTGAATTATTTATCTCACCCCTCGGCTAATCTATCGTTCATCAGTGTGCATTATGTACAGTGGCTATGAAAAAATGTAAAAAGCCACACTCTGCGTCTCCCCTACAGGCGGAGAACAGCACGCTGCAGCGCCACCTGGAGGAGCGGACGGAGCGGCTGCAGCAGGCTCAGGGGCTGTCGGAGGAGCGGGTCGGGCAGTTGGAGGAGCTGAAGCGGCTTCTGGGGGGCATGCAGGTGGAGAGCACCGGCCTGAAGGAGAAGATGGCCGCCGGGGAGATGGAGCTGTGGCAGCTGAGGGCGCGGACGGAGCAGGACAGAGAGGGGGAGCAGAGGTACGGGCCGGGGAATGTCAAAGGACCTTCCTTCTACACCTACTACACCATAACATAGAGTATGAGTTGTTGTGTTGTTTATGTTGTCGTAGTACTTTACTATTTGATTTTCCTATTGTATTATTATATCCCCTCTACAGTCCCTGACAAAAGTCTTGTCACTTATCCATTTTGTAGAAACAACAGCTTATAACCTGACTTTTAATTAATCCATTGGTTTTAGAAATGGCTCATATGAAAGCTAAAACCCTCCCAAATTATGTTTAATATACTAAAATGAATTTGCTTCGCTGAAGAAAGATTGATCATTTAATGAACACAGAAAGGTCAGATTTTGGCAAGACAAAAGTTTTGTCGCCTACAGAGAGTAATGTGAAAATTGAACAAATAATTTACTTCAAATACAAAAATATGTTGCATAACATCAGTGAATTAAGTAGTGGTGCTGTGAGATCCATATTTAATATCTTGTATGACTTCCATGAGCTTGAAGGACTGCATCTCCATGCAGTTCGACTCCATGCGGTTCAACTGATTCATACAATTTATTGATGAAGTCATCAGGAATAGCAAAGAAAGCAGTCTTACATGCCTCCCAGAGTTCATCGAGATTCTTCTTTGGTTTCATTTTCCATGCTCCCTCTTTCATTCTACCCCAGACATGCTCAATGATGTTCATGTCTGGTGACTGGGCTGGCCAGTCCTGGAGCACCTTGAAAGATCAAGGTGCTCCAGGACTTCGCCTTGAGGAACTTTGATGTAGAGATGGAAGTACACATCACAGCTGCCGCAAATATTGCAGGAGACCTACTGGAGCCCGCATGGATCCGAGATTCACCCAGAAAACAGTTATGTTTGGTGGCGGAAAAATCATGGTCTGGGGTTACATCCAGTATGGGGGGGTGTGAGAGATTTGCAGGGTGGAAGGCAATATAAATAGCCTAAAATATCAAGAAGTATTAGCTACCTCTTACATTCCCAGCCATAAAAGGGGTCAAATTTTGCAGCAGGATGGTGCTCCATCGCATACTTCCATCTCTACGAAGGCGAAGAAGATCAAGGTGCTCCAGGACTGGCCAGCCCAGTCACCAGACATGAACATCATTGAGCATGTCTGGGGTAGAATGAAAGAGGGAGCATGGAAGACGAAACCAAAGAATCTTGATGAACTCTGGGAGGCATGTAAGACTGCTTTCTTTGCTATTCCTGATGACTTCATCAATAAATTGTATGAATCAGTTGAACCGCATGGATGCAGTCCTTCAAGCTCATGGAAGTCATACAAGATATTAAATATGGATCTCACAGCACCACTACTTAATTCACTGATGTTATGCAACATATTTTTGTATTTGAAGTAAATTATTTGTTCAATTTTCACAAGACAAAACTTTTGTCTTGCCAAAATCTGACCTTTCTGTGTTCATTAAATGATCAATCTTTCTTCAGTGAAGCAAATTCATTTTAGTATATTAAACATAATTTGGGAGGGTTTTAGCTTTCATATGAGCCATTTCTAAAACCAATGGATTAATTAAAAGTCAGGTTATAAGCTGTTACATTCTACAAAATGGATAAGTGACAAGACTTTTGTCAGGGACTGTACATGTGTATCAATACAAATACAAGAAGATTATCAAGTTAGATCAGTCGTCTTGGGGATAGGAAGCCCAAATGATCTGGCTTGGGTTACTAATGGTAGCTTTTCAAGGATACACTCAAAACTAATTTGTGAACAAACAAGTTCAGACAATATATTATGTCGTAATAACTGTGTGTGTGTGTGTGTGTGTGTGTGTGTGTGTGTGTGTGTGTGTGTGTGTGTGTGTGTGTGTGTGTGTGTGTGTGTGTGTGTGAGCAGGAGTGAGGTGTTAGAGAAGGAGTTGGCCATGTTAAAAGAGAAGATCCATCACCTTGATGACATGCTGAAGAGCCAGCAGAGGAAGGTTCGACACATGATTGAACAGGTACAAATAATCACACGCACGCACGCACGCACACACCTAGGTGTGAAATTTGAATATTCCCCCTCTGTTTTGGTTTCATTGTTTTGTGCTGCACTCAAAAAGGGCCATTTAGTTCAACTCATACTGTTGCCCCGGAAATAAATGAAAGGCTGAGGATTTAGGCCTTGTCCAGTACCTCCCACGCTCATTATCTATTGCTCGTTGTTATATTTCACACAGAACTTCCTGCTAATTGTACGAGAGGCCAATTAGCATGACTGCGCCTGCCTAAAGCTAAGGCCTTCAGCTAAGGCACTCTTGTGAGTGACGGAGTATGACCAAACCGTCTGTTCTCAAAGGCAGCAGTTGTTATATGTACACAGAAGAATCTGCCAATGTCAGTCGGTAAATGTGTGCTTCCAGTGACATTCACAATGTACGTGTAATGTGGTGCTAGCTTTAGGCACCGTGACGTAGGGAAAGTATCTCACTGAATAAATAAATAAAGGCTTAAGATCACAGGCGCACACAAGTCAGGAGACGTCCACGAGGCAAAGCTGGCCAAGTGCAAATAGTCCTTCATTCAAAGATGCACACTCACTCCAGAATCAACCCATGCAAAAAGAAACCAGCCTTTATACCTCACACTGACGCACACAAACCACCCACACACACACACTTACACACACTCACTCAGATACACACGCACACACTCCACTAACACAATCACTCAGCAAATTAACCTTCCGGTTCA